>OU342745.1:63523914-63612053 GCA_910589775.1 Avena eriantha | reverse complement strand
GCATGTGTGTTCTTCCCATGAACCACACATGGATCCACCAGTGTCATTGCATTCTGCTCTTTTCATGAACCACGACTAGAGTCGTTGCCATGTGTGTTCTTCTCACAACCATAATATCAACGGTGTCTATGCATGTGTGTTCTTCCACGGACCCACACATGGATCCCACTAGGGTCATTGCATGTGTGTGTTCTTCCACAGATCCACCACTGGATCCACCTGGTTTGTTCATTGCATGTTTGCTCTTCTCCTTAACCACACATAGATCCAGCAGTGTCTATGTATGTCTGCTCCTCCCCATGCACCACAGCTAGAGTCATTGCATGTCTGTTCTTTTTCACAAACCACATATCACCGGTGTCATTGCATGTGTGTTCATCCCATGAACCACACATGGATCCACCAGTGTCATGGCATGTGTGTTATTCTCACAAACCACACATGATCTACCCAGTGTCATCGCTTGTGTGTTCTTCCCATGAACCACACATGGATCCACCAGTGTCATTGCATGTCTCTTTTCCTAAACCACAGCTAGAGTCATTGGATGTGTGTTCTTCTCACATACCACATATCACCAGTGTCATTGCATGTGTTATCTTCCCAAAGACCACACATGGATCCACCAGTGTCATTGAATGTGTGTTCTTCTCACAAACCATATCATGAACCACACCTAGTGTCATTGCATGTGTGTTCTTCCCACAGACCACGCATAGATCCACCAGTGTCATTGCTTGTGTGTTCTTATCACAAACCATATCATGAACCACACCCAGTGTCATTGCATGTGTGTTCTTCCCATGAACCACACATGGATCCACCAGTGTCATTGCATGTGTGTTCTTCCCACAGACCACACATGGATCCACCAGTGTCATTGCATGTGTGTTCTTCCCATGAACCACATATGGATCCACCAGTGTCATTGCATGTCTTCTCTTTTCATGAACCACGACTAGAGTCATTGGATGTGTGTTCTTCTCACAGACCACATATCACCAGTGTCATTGCATGTGTGTTCTTCCCAAAGACCACACATTGATCCACCAGTGTCATTGCATGTGTGTTCTTCTCACAAACCATATCATGAACCACACCCAGTGTCATTGCATGTGTGTTCTTCCCATGAACCACACATGGATCCACCAGTGTCATTGCATGTCTGCTATTTTCATGAACCACAGCTAGAGTCATTGCATGTGTGTTCTTCTCACAAACCATATATCACCGGTGTCTATGCATGTGTGTTCTTCCCAGGAACCACACATGGATCCACCACTGTCATTGCATGTGTGTTCTTCCCACAGACCACACATGGATCCACCGGTGTCATTGCATGTCTGCTCTTCTCATTAACCACACATGGATCCACCAGTGTCATTGTATGTCTGCTCTTCCCATGAAGCACAGCTAGAGTCATCGCATGCGTGCTCTTTTCACAAACCACAGCAAGAGTGATTGCATATGTGTTCTTCTTACAGACCATATCATGAACCACACCCAGTGTCATTGCATGTGTGTTCTTCTCACAAACCACACATGGATCCACCGGTGTCATTGCATTTCCGCTCTTCTCACTAACCACAGCTAGAGTCATTGCATGTCTGTTCTTTTCACAAACCACATATCACCGGTGTCATTGCATGTGTGTTCATCCCATGAACCACACATGGATCCACCAGTGTCATGGCATGTGTGTTATTTTCACAAACCACACATGCATCCACCCAATGTCATCGCTTGTGTGTTCTTTCCATGAACCACACATGGATCCACCAGTGTCATTGCATGTCTGCTCTTTTCCTGAACCACAGCTAGAGTCATTGGATGTGTGTTCTTCTCACAGACCACATATCACAAGTGTCATTGCATGTGTGTTCTTCCCAAAGACCACACATGGATCCACCAGTGTCATTGCATGTGTGTTCTTCTCACGAACCATATCATGAACCACACCTAGTGTCATTGCATGTGTGTTCTTCTCACAGACCAAAGATGGATCCACCAGTGTCATTGCATGTGTGTTCTTCTCACAAACCATATCATGAACCACACCCAGTGTCATTGCATGTGTGTTCTTCCCATGAACCACACATGGATCCACCAGTGTCATTGCATGTGTGTTCTTCCCATGAACCACACATGGATCCACCAGTGTCATTGCATGTCTTCTCTTTTCATGAACCACAACTAGATTCATTGGATGTGTGTTCTTCTCACAGACCACATATCACCATTGTCATTGCATGTGTGTTCTTCCCAAATACCATACATTGATCCACCAGTGTCATTGCATGTGTGTTCTTCTCACAAACCATATCATGAACCACACCCAGTGTCATTGCATGTGTGTTCTTCCCATGAACCACACATGGATCCACCAGCGTCATTGCATGTCTGCTCTTTTCATGAACCACAGCTAGAGTCATTCCATGTGTGTTCTTCTCACAAACCATATATCACCGGTGTCATTGCATGTGTGTTCTTCCCACAGACCACACATGGATCCACCACTGCCATTGCATGTGTGTTCTTCCCATAGACCACACATGGATCCACCGGTGTCATTGCATGTTTTCTCTTCTCATTAACCACACATGGATCCACCAGTGTCATTGTATGTCTGCTCTTCCCATGAACCACAGCTAGAGTCATCGCATGCGTGCTCTTTTCACAAACCACAGCTAGAGTCATTGCATGTGTGTTCTTCTTACAGACCATATCATGAACCACACCCAGTGTCATTGCATGTGTGTTCTTATCACAAACCACACATGGATCCACCGGTGTCATTGCATGTCCGCTCTTCTCATTAACCACAGCTAGAGTCATTGCATGTCTGTTCTTTTCACAAACCACATATCACCGGTGTCATTGCATGTGTGTTCATCCCATGAACCACACATGGATCAACCAGTGTCATGGCATGTGTGTTATTTTCACAAACCACACATGGATCCACCCAATGTCATCGCTTGAGTGTTCTTCCCATGAACCACACATGGATCCACCAGTGTCATTGCATGTCTGCTCTTTTCCTGAACCACAGCTAGAGTCATTGGATGTGTGTTCTTCTCACATACCACATATCACCAGTGTCATTGCATGTGTGTTCTTCCCAAAGACCACACATGGATCCACCAGTGTCATTGCATGTGTGTTCTTCTCACAAACCATATCATGAACCACACCTAGTGTCATTGCATGTGTGTTCTTCTCACAGACCACGCATGGATCCACTAGTGTCATTGCATGTGTGTTCTTGTCACAAACCATATCATGAACCACACCAAGTGTCATTGCATGTGTGTTCTTCCCATGAACCACACATGGATCCACCAGTGTCATTGCATGTGTGTTCTTCCCACAGACCACACATGGATCCACCAGTGTCATTGCATGTGTGTTCTTCCCATGAACCACACATGGATCTACCAGTGTCATTGCATGTCTGCTCTTTTCATGAACCACAGCTATAGTCATTGGATGTGTGTTCTTCTCAGAGACCACATATCAGCAGTGTCATTGCATATGTGTTCTCCCCAAAGACCACACATGGATCCACCAGTGTCATTGCATGTGTGTTCTTCTCACAAACCATATCATGAACCACACCCAGCGGCATTGCATGTGTGTTCTTCTCACAGACCTCACATGGATCCACTAGTGTCATTGCTTGTGTGTTCTTCCCATGGACCACACATGGATCCACCAGTGTCATTGCATGTGTGTTCTTCCCATGAACCACACATGCATCCACAAATGTCATTGCATGTCTGCTCTTTTCATGAACCACAGCTAGAGTCATTGGATGTGTGTTCTTCTCACAGACCACATATCAACAGTGTCATTGCATGTGTGTTCTTCCCAAAGACCACACATGGATCCACCAGTGTCATTGCATGTGTGTTCTTCTCACAAACCATATCATGAACCACACCTAGTGTCATTGCATGTGTGTTCTTCTCACAGACCAAAGATGGATCCACCAGTGTCATTGCATGTGTGTTCTTCTCACAAACCATATCATGAACCACACCAAGTGTCATTGCATGTGTGTTCTTCCCATGAACCACACATGGATCCACCAGTGTCATTGCATGTGTGTCCTTCCCAAAGATCACACATAGGTCCACCAGTGTCATTGCATGTGTGTTCTTCCAATGAACCACACATGGATCCACCAGTGTCATTGCATGTCTTCTCTTTTCATGAACCACAACTAGAGTCATTGGATGTGTGTTCTTCTCACAGACCACATATCACCAGTGTCATTGCATGTGTGTTCTTCCCAAAGACCACACATTGATCCACAAGTGTCATTGCATGTGTGTTCTTCTCACAAACCATATCATGAACCACACCTAGTGTCATTGCATCTGTGTTCTTCTCACAGACCACACATGGATCCACTAGTGTCATTGCATGTGTGTTCTTCTCACAAACCATATCATGAACCACACCTAGTGCCATTGCATGTGTGTTCTTCCCATGAACCACACATGGATCCACCAATGTCATTGCATGTCTGCTCTTTTCATGAACCACAGCTAGAGTCATTGCATGTGTGTTCTTCTCACAAACCACATATCACCGGTGTCTATGTATGTGTGGTCTTCCCATGGACCACACATGGATCCACCAGTGTCATTGCATGTGTGTTCTTCCCACAGACCACACATGGATCCACCGGTGTCATTGCATGTCTGCTCTTCTCATTAACCACACATGGATCCACCAGTGTCATTGTATGTCTGCTCTTCCCATGAACCATAGCTAGAGGCATCGCATGCGTGCTCTTTTCACAAACCACAGCTAGAGTCATTGCATGTGTGTTCTTCTTACAGACCATATCATGAAGCACACCCATTGTCATTGCATGTGTGTTCTTCTCACAAACCACACATGGATCCACCGGTGTCATTGCATGTCTGCTCTTCTCATTAACCACAACTAGAGTCATTGCATGTCTGTTCTTTTTCGTAAACCACATATCACCAGAGTTATTGCATGTGTGTTCTACCTATGAACCACACATGGATCCACCAGTGTCATTGCATGTGTGTTCTTCTCACAAACCACACATGGATCCTCCCAGTGTCATCGCATGTGTGTTCTTCCCATGAACCACACATGGATCCACCAGTGTCATTGCATGTCTGCTCTTTTCATGAACC
Organism: Avena eriantha; assembly: GCA_910589775.1. Classification (NCBI taxonomy): domain Eukaryota; kingdom Viridiplantae; phylum Streptophyta; class Magnoliopsida; order Poales; family Poaceae; genus Avena; species Avena eriantha. The sequence continues at coordinate 63,606,873 of OU342745.1, read as the reverse complement.
ACATCTAGAGTCATTGGATGTCTGTTCTTCTCACAGACCACACATCACCAATGCCATTGCATGTGTGTTGTTCCCAAAGACCACACATGGATCCACCAGTGCCATTGCATGTGTGTTCTTCTCACAAACCATATCATGAACCACACCCAGTGTCATTGCATGTGCGTTCTTCTCACAGACCATATCATGAACCACACCCAGTGTCATTGCATGTGTGTTCTTCTCACAAACCATATCATGAACCACACCCAGTGTCATTGCATGTGTGTTCTTCCCATGAACCACACATGGATCCACCAGTGTCATTGCATGTGTGTTCTTCCCACAGACCACACATGGATCCACCAGTGTTATTGCATGTGTGTTCTTCCCATGAACCACACATGGATCCACCAGTGTCATTGCATGTCTGCTCTTTTCATGAACCACAGCTAGAGACATTGGATGTGTGTTTTTCTCACAGACCACATATCACCAGTGTCATTGCATGTGTGTTCTTCCCAAAGACCACACATGGATCCACCAGTGTCATTGCATGTGTGTTCGTCTCACAAACCATATCATGAACCACACCTAGTGTCATTGCATGTGTGTTCTTCTCATAGACCACACATGGATCCACCACTATCGTTCCATGTGTGTTCTTCTGATAAACCATATCATGAACCACACCCAGTGTCATTGCATGTGTGTTCTTCTCACAAACCACACATGGATCCACCCAGTGTCATCGCATGTGTGTTCTTCCCATGAACCACACATGGATCCACCTGTGTCATTACATGTGTGTTCTTCCCATGAACCACACATGGATCCACCAGTGTCATTGCATGTCTGCTCTTTTCATGAACCATAGCTAGAGTCATTGCATGTGTGTTCTTCTCACAAACCACATATCACCGATGTCTATGCATGTGTGTTCTTCCCATGAACCACACATGGATCCACCAGTGTCATTGCATGTGTGTTCTTCCCACAGACCACACATGGATCCACCGGTGTCATTGCATGTCTGCTCTTCTCATTAACCACACATGGATCCACCAGTGTCATTGTATGTCTTCTCTTCCCATGAACCATAGCTAGAGTCATCGCATGCGTGCTCTTTTCAGAAACCACAGCTAGAGTCATTGCATGTGTGTTCTTCTTACAGACCACATCATGAACCACACCCAGTATCATTGCATGTGTGTTCTTCTCACAAACCACACATGGATCCACCGGTGCCATTGCATGTCTGCTCTTCTCATTAACCACAACTAGAGTCATTGCATGTCTGTTCTTTTCACAAACCACATATCACCAGAGTCATTGCATGTGTGTTCTTCCCATGAACCACACATGGATCCACCAGTGTCATTGCATGTGTGTTCTTCTCACAAACCACACATGGATCCACCCAGTGTCATCGCATGTGTGTTCTTCCCAGGAACCACACATGGATCGACCAGTGTCATTGCATGTCTGCTCTTTTCATGAACCACATCTAGACTCATTGGATGTGTGTTCTTCTCACAGACCACACATCACCAGTGCCATTGCATGTGTGTTGTTCCCAAAGACGACACATGGATCCACCAGTGCCATTGCATGTGTGTTCTTCTCACAAACCATATCATGAACCACACCCAGTGTCATTGCATGTGTGTTCTTCTGACAGACCACACATGGATCCACCAGTGTCATTGCATGTGTGTTATTCTCACAAACCATATCAGGAACCACACCCAGTGTCATTGCATGTGTGTTCTTCCCATGAACCACACATGGATCCACCAGTGTCATTGCATGTGTGTTCTTCCCATAGACCACACATGGATCCACCAGTGTTATTGCGTGTGTGTTCTTCCCATGAACCACACATGCATCCACCAGTGTCATTGCATGTATGCTCTCTTCATGAACCACAGCTAGAGTCATTGGATGTGTGTTTTTCTCACAGACCACATATCACCAGTGTCATTGCGTGTGTGTTCTTCCCAAAGACCACACATGGATCCACCGGTGTCATTGCATGTGTGTTCTTCTCATAAACCATATCATGAACCACACCCAGTGTCATTGCATGTGTGTTCTTATCACAGACCACACATGGATCCACCAGTGTCATTGGATGTGTGTTCTTATCACAAACCATATCATGAACCACACCCAGTGTCATTGCATGTGTGTTCTTCCTATGAACCACACATGGATCCACCGGTGTCGTTGCATGTGTGGTCTTTTCATGAACCATAGCTAGAGTCATTGCATGTGTGTTCTTCTCACAAAACACATATCACCGGTGTCTATGCATGTGTGTTCTTCCCATGAACCACACATGGATCCACCAGTGTCATTACATGTGTGTTCTTCCCACAGACCACACATGGATCCACCGGTGTCATTGCATGTCTGCTCTTCTCATTAACCATAGCTAGAGTCATTGCATGTCTGTTCTTTTCACAAACCACATATCACCAGAGTCATTGCATGTGTGTTCTTCCCATGAACCACACCCAGTGTCATTGCATGTGTGTTCTTCTCATTAACCCCACATGGATCCACCGGTGTCATTGCATGTCTGCTCTTTTCATTAACCACAACTAGTGTCATTGCATGTGTGTTCTTTTCACAGACCACATATCACCAGAGTCATTGCATGTGTGTTCTTCTCACAGACCACATATCACCTGTGTCATTGCATGTGTGTTCTTCCCATGAACCACACATGGATCCACCAGTGTCATTGCATGTGTGTTATTCTCATAAACCACGTAAGGATCCACCGGTGTAATTGCATGTGTGTTCCTCTCATAGACCACACATGGATCCACTGGTGGCATCGCAGGTCTGCTCTTTTCATGAACCATAGTTAGAGTCATCGCATGTGTGCTCTTTTCATGAACCACAGCTAGAGTCATTGCATGTGTGTTCTTCTCACAGACCATATCACGAACAACACCCAGTGTCATTGCATGTGTGTTCTTCCCATGAACCACACATGGATCCACCGGTGTCATTGCGTGTCTGCTCTTTTCATGAACTACAGCTAGAGTCATTGCATGTGTGTTGTTCTCACAAACCACATATCACCAGAGTCATTGCATGTGTGTTCTTCCCACAAACCACATATCACTAGTGTCATTGCATGTCTGCTCTTGTCATTAACCACAGCTAGATCCACCCGTGTCATTGGATGCATGGTCTTTTCATAAACCGCATATGGATACTAGTTAACCTTTGGAGAGCCCTAACCTTAGCGTTAGACCGAATCTTCTAGAAGGCATGCCCTAACACAGTTGTTCTGCTTGTCGATTGTTACATACCATCCGATCGGGGCGCTTGGACGATTGGGATGGTTTTCGTGAGATCGATCCGCGAGTAGTCTGTTCTATGGCATGATTGGCCACGCTTGCTCTGGACAAACTGGCAACACCGAGGTCTCCCCTGTTGTGAGTGTCATGACTCACGAGTTGAGCGGGCCATATCCCAGTGTCATGTCCCCATTACTTCTCTTCCTCCCCGTACTTCTCTTCCTTCCCCTCGAAGCCACATTCTCCACTTCACTCCCATCCTGCCGTAGCCGCAAGCTGACGGTGCCGCCATCCGAATCCCCTCTCCGGCAGCCACCCCCCCTCCCCTCTCGCCATGGGTTCAAGGGGAGATGACGAGGAAACGCGTCGTGACGACAGGGACGGTGATTTCGATGTGAGTCATCTCATCTCTATCTCTATCATCCGTGGCCAGTTATCTATTTTTTGAGCCAGATCTACTTTGTTTACTCATGCGTGTATGATATGTTAGGCTAACTAGACGATGTATGACGCCGACTATCACGGTTTAGCGGATGAAGACAGTCCTCTCGTATGTAAACATGGATATGTGCCTGCTAAATTTGTAGCGTTCGAAGGACAAAACACAGGCAGGAGGTTTCTACGGTGTCAAGGACATCGTGCAATGATGCAAGGCGGAATTTGCGGTGTTGTCAAATGGGTAGATCCAGAGTGGCCCAAATCGATGCAGAAAACGCTGGACAAACTATGGGAAATGACTGTTGAGTTGAAAGAATCCGCATTCAGCTCACTTCTTGACAGTGTTGAGATGAAGCTATGGGAACCATTTGACACGACCAAGCATAAGCGAGATCTCATGGGGGTGGAAGACAAGGTTAGAAAAGTCGATAAGGAAAGGGACGCGGCATTGGCCCTGAAGGCTAAAGCAGAGCAAGAACTGACTCAAGCAAGGAAGGATCTTCACCAGGCCAAAGTCCTACAGTTCACAACTACGAGTATTGACAAGTGCATGAGGAAAGATGCAGAGAAACAATTGAAGCTGTGCAAGGAAGATGCTAAAAGGAAGGAGCAGACGATTCGATCCTTGCTCTCGCAGGAAGATGCGCATAGGGCTAAGATTAGGAAGATCAAGGATATGTGTGTTAACTAGTTCTATTTAGCTTAAGCCCCGTACCTTTTTTAAGTTGTAATAGTTGTACTTGTTGACCTAGCGGTCTGAACTATTGGCCCCGGAGTCTTGGGAGTAAAAAAAATCGGTCGCCCGTTAATCTGTCTTAACGCTGCATTACTTCCTTTTGTCTGACCAATGCCCCTTGGATATTCCACCCGTCGCTTCGTCGTCCTTGTGAACAAATAGGAGGCGCCACAGCTCGTCGCTTGGTCGCCCATCCCCTCGCCCTCTCCAATCTCCACCGTTCCGTCCACCACCTCGCTCCCTCTCCAATCTCCACCGTGCCGCCATGGAGATGCCCTCGCTGAACTTCTACGAGGCGGTGATGTTCTCGCACTTCGACATCCTCGTGCCGCCGGCCGTGACGGTGCCCCACGGATGGCGCATCAGCTATGCGGGGGTGCCGCTGGCTCCGCTCCTCTTCCCCGGCGGAGCCATGGTGGAGAGCGAAATCGCGGCGCGCCGCCGCCAGATGCCCGCATGGAAGAGGGCGCTGCCCCGGTACGCGACGGCCAGCCCGTACTGGCCGGCGCTGTTCAAGAAGGAGCGGAAGGCCAAGATTGGCAACCGCATCGTTTACGGGCGCGTGGTGCACCGGGATCTCCGCAATCGAGACGAGCGGGAGAGGTTCTGGTTCGTCCCTAGACGGACCAAGTTCACCGTCATCGCCGCCGCTCACCGCGAAGAGGTGCTCCATCTCGCGTACAATCCGGAAATCGTGGAGGTTCCGTCTGACGAAGACGATGAAGCCGGTGGCTTGGAGGACAGTGGCAGCGGAAGTGAAATTATTGACTAGTTGGTTGAATTAATGTAGGATGTGAAATCGCACCTTTGTTTAGAAGAATTTGTGGTTGAATTAATGAAATGCCTCGATTTAGATCTCTGTCTCGATTAATTTGTGGAAGAATTTATCATTTAGATCAATTTCTGCCTCGATTTAGATCTTTGTCCCGGATTGGGAACGTGACCGTGGACCAAAGACCCCTTTTCTACTAGTGTATTCTGACATTGGTGGTTTGTTTAAACGTAATCTATGTGGATTTGGCCACATGCAAATGGCACAACCACAATTTATAAAGTGGAAGCACGTACACCCGATTACTTGAGATTCGGGAGCTTCGCCAGCTGCAGGGGATGCAGGAGCAGAGAGGCGGTGAGATAGACGGGCTCAAGATTAGGCCAGAAAGTGGTACCCATTTCCTCCTCATCTAGGCATTATCAGTGAGAACATTGTTGTTTATGTTGTCACGTCGTTGTGCAGCATATGAAATAAGTTGATGCTTCGTAGAGTGTGGCAGCTTAAATAATTTATTTCTGTGCCACTTACATTCCGTCGTATTTGGAGACCTCCTGCCCCTCAGCAATCGTGGAACCGGTGGATCCTTGTTTTCAGATAGCAGTGGCACAATCACAATTTCGGATTCAACTACTGACTCGGGCGTTTCCAAACCCTAAGTCGCGCTACATTTTACTCAGAGAACGTGGGTAGATTGTTTCGCCTAGCAACGTGCCACACACAGAGCTCCAGAATTTAACAGAATTACATATATAGGTTCAAGTTCAACACACTACTATGCATCTTCATTGCCAGCAGCCTTCTTCCGCAGCCTGGGTGCCAAGCCTTCACGTCCAATGGCTTCTTCATTTCCTGCCTTCTTCCTCTTCCTCGGTGCCAATTTTCTTAGCTTCACATACTCTGCATCGCCGGGATAATGGGCACCAGAATCGTGTCGAGCACCATCTTTCCACTCGTTTTTAATTTCTTTTGGCAGCAAAATGACTGACCCGGAAGTCATGTTTCTAACCTTGCGGCGCTTCCTGTCAAAGAAACAAGACTGATGCATAACTGCCTAATATCTACAGAGTAAATAAAACAAAAATTACAATTCAGCACAAACATGCGAACCCCAAGCGACCTTTGCTTACCAGGAGCTAATTGCGTTCGAGCAACCACCCTATCCAAGAATAGAAGGGCGACTCCCAGTTGCAGCAGCTTCCACATCCAGTACATCACAATTCAGCTCAAACATGCAATCCGAAGCATACCTTTTCATCAACCCAATTAGCTGACTGTCACACGATATAGGAACATGGATGCCACGTTCATCCATGAAGCTGAACTTTGTAGTCTGCTTCGGCCATACTTCAACATGATTACACAGAGCAACAACCATACCAGATATAGTGCAGATCTGCGCAGGTGCTTCTTCCATCGTGAAACAATGGCTTCCATACCACTTGCCCTTGGAGTCATACCTGTAGAGGACTAGCGTAACCAGGTAAGGGGGTCCGCGCAGATCCCACTTGACAGAAAACTGTGGACAAAATATGTTTGTCAGCGTTGGGCTAACGAACAATTTGAGGTTCAGTAGCCAGCTAGCAGTTGTAATTAGTGCGAATAGCAAAGAGAAGGGTATCTCACCCGCTTGTAGGCAGAACTTCTTCTTCCTTGATAGTAGGATCTGCCATCCTTCAAACTGCTCGGCTCGTCGGTGGCGGAGGCGGGCTAGAGCCTCGCAACGGCGGCTACGGCATGCGCCATTGGATCTCAGTATCAGCGACTGGGCGCAGCAACTTGGCCCCGTAAATCAAATGTCTGAATGGATCGTCCTGCCTGGAGGGTGGATTCCGATGCCATCGGTGCTAGGGGAAAGCTGGGAATGGATTTGTGAAATTGGTCAACGCATCCAATCCACTTAGCTGCTCGATTTGCCTAAGAGGTTGCCGCGTTTGCGCCCGCGTCACGGACAGATAACCGACATGTGGGTCCCGACCGTCTACTTCATGGGGCGGTTTAACGGAATGTTTGTATTTGGCAGGGGTGAGATGAGTTTGCCTCGAAATGGCCCCTCTCAGTAGTTGGCGGCCCAACTTTTCGAAACGCGGTAATTTCAGGCAACTTAGGTACCGCCATGCGCTGGCCTGCCAACTTTGGTACCGCAGACGAACAATCCCCCTGGTGAGCCTCACACGACCCCCACTGCCGTGTTAGGGTTAGAACCTCGCCAGAGCTGTTCGTCGCAAAAAATGAACCTCAGTCGTTAGATCATGTTCTAATCGCATGGCCTAGATTGAAAGATACCGTTTCGATTAGATTGAGCCACTGACTAGTGGGACCCCTCTGCCAATAGCCCTCTGCGCCGCGTTGTGCAGATTGGGCCGTCCCAGTTAGTTTCCCGCGCAGAGCCATGTGTTCAAATAATTATTTTCATTTTAGTTAAAACCAGATTTTGTCAGTAGATTCAAAAAGAAATTCAAAGAGATTCACTGAACCAAATTGCATGATTCAAATTTTGTTAGAAAGGTATTTAAATTATATATCCAAGCCCATTGGATTCAAACCATTTGGAGTTAGAGATCCCTTATAGTAAAAATAACAAGACAAAGACTTTTCCAACTTCACATTTTTCAAAAATCAATCATAAATGCTTTTGAGTTGATTCCAACTCTCAAAACTCACATTTGATAAGATCTATCTAACTATGTAAAAATATTTAGGTTTGCATGCAGTTACATTGGACTAGTACCAAAAGAATGCTAGTTAGGCATTTCTAGTCACTTTAATTCTATTAAATGATAATCTTAAATTTTATAAAATATGATCACCACTTTAAATCACATTCCCAGGTATTAGAATATGTGGCGATGACATTTGTCAACATGATCCCATATTTTAATTGGAGAATATTAAATCTTAAGTATCTTAAGTATTTTCAATGAGTAGAAATTACTTTTCTAAAATAAGATAAACAAGATTAAGTCTTTATTTCCTATGATGATTGTAATGATGCTAGATCATCAAGTGTGAGCCTTAGAGTGCTAAATAGAAATAGTTAAGTATTGTTTGGTGATTGTGTAACCCGTGTTCATTTATAGACGATAGTACAGACCCGGGATACGAGGAGGTGGAGTACTACCAACAAGGAGAAGAAGAATAAAACTTCAACCACTTCACTACTCACGGCAAGCTAACACTTGCAAGTCTCATACCTATGCAAGCCTAGCACTACAAGTTAACTATGAAAGTTAACACTTGCCCACTTCATAACCTATGCAAGATGCATTAGGCATGCTTGGTTATCCAACTTTGATTATACCAATCCCAAGTTTTACTTGCAAGCTTTATTCTTTTACTTTACCGAAGTTCTTTACTTTTAGTTAGTGCTTTGTGAGTATTGGAAAAATAGTATAGATACCATAAAGAGTATAAAACTAGGCCTAACTAGTTACTCAGATGTCATTCCAAGGCATGAGATTAGAGTTGGATAGTTACCCTGGATTAGCACCCCTCATTAGTGAATACCCTCAACTTTAGTGGCTAGTGTTAAGCATAAAAGTTGATCACTTTAGATGGGAATACTTGGTGAAAATGATTATGAAAACCTTGGAATGAGGATTCATTCTATTGAAATGTTTTGACATGTGTTGAGAAACACAAAAGGATTTGATGATGAAAATGTTGAGGCATGAGCCTTAGCCCTTTATAAAAACTGATGGCTGGGTTCGGGTGCGATACCATTCCAATTTTACCGTACAACCACAATACCTGAATTGGGTAGGGATTAACTGGAAGTTTATATGCCTTAGTATGGGTTCCCTTGAGGAAGAGGTTGAGCTGAGGCTACCTCGTGATGAATGTCCACCTATGCAGTGCCCAGGATGGCAGATGGCCATGGCTGGGAGGCCAAGCTCATAGGGGAGGTGCCTATACTAGAGTGTGTAATTGAAAGGTTATGATTGATTATCCGCATACTAAGTATGATGATTCAGGGTTATCCCTAACAGATGTATCAAATTTTGTGGTGAAACTGTACAACCTCTATAGAGTGTCAAACTATTCGAATAGCCGCGTCCATGGTCATGGACAGTTGGAGTGGCCATACTGTTCCGACGTCAGATGTTTTCAAAATGACTTGTGAATTGAACTATGACTTTGACTTGACCACAACAGGGTTGTGGATATGAAAATTAGATTCCCACTTTAGTGATTTAGAACATTAACTTAGTTTTCTTTACTTGTAAACTCAGTATGAGATAAACCTGCCTTTTTGCAAATAAACCTAGAGCTTAAGATTCCTACTAGAACTACCTTACTTGGTAGCGATAGTTTGCGAGTACTTAAAGAGTACTCATGGCTTTGTCCCTGGCTATTCCCGTGGCCAGACTATGAGGAGGACTACCATGATGATGGACAGCAGGAGGTCTACGACAACTAGGATCATCTCCCATCGCCAGCATTGCCTGTGACTCTGAAGATGGAGCCCCTACTACGTTTATTTTCCGCTGCTTGATTTGTATTAAGACTGGATCATGAGATCATTTATTTGTAAGACCTTATTATGGTTTGTAATGGATGATGTACTTGGTACCAATTCTGTTATGTCTCAGAAAAATGGTAATCCTAGGATTCTGAGGTATGACATAAAAGGCATCTCGGATTAAAAATCCGGGTGTTGATAGCCCCCAACTTACAGTGAGGTTGTCAATCACACCGGTTTTGCTAAAAACAAAGGATTAAATGTATTGTGTGGAAGATAGTAATGGCTTGCAGAAAGTAAACAGAAAATAGTAAATAGTTTTAGATTGATGGTAAAATAATGAACTAGGGTCCATAGTTCACTAGTGGTGATTCTCCTTAAGATAGATGACATGTTGGGTGAACAAATTACAGCGGGGAAATTGACAAACATCAAGAAAGCATACATGCATATACTAATCATCTTGACTCCTATGAGATTTCATTAGGCATTACAACATTATATATAGACCGTAATCAAACTGCATCTATGACTAATAATCCACCTTTAGGTTATCATCTGAACCCTCTCCAGTATTAAGTTGCAAGCAACAGATAATTGCATTAAGCAAAGTGTGTAAAGTAAACAATATGATTGTTTTATGAACAAAGGATTGTTGTTTTCTACCTAGTAGCAACAACACATCTAGTACCTTAGAGATTTCTGTCACTTCCCTAGATTACAAGAGGCATGAACCCACTATCGAGCATAAATACTCCCTCTAGGAGTTGCTAGCATCTACCCGGCCAAGATAGCTATTGACAACAGAGAGCATGCAAGATCACAAATAACAAAGACATGATAGAATCAATAATCAATCTGAAATAGCATCTCAATATCCATCGGATCCTCGCAAACACAACATTTATGATTACAAATAGATGATCTTGATCATGAACGGAGCTCACCAGATCTAAACATGGTAGTAGGAGAAGAACCAACCATCTAGCTACTACATGGACCCGTAGTCCAGGGATGAACTACTCACGCATCACACCGGAGGCATGCATGGTGATGAAGAAGGCCTCCAGGGTGATCTCTCCCCTCCGACAGGGTGCCTGGAAGAGCTTCAGATCCCTCCCGATCTAGGGATGGAGATGATGGCGGCTACAGACTCTTTCGTGGAATTTTGATCAGGTACTTAGGGTTTCTATATCGGAGGCTTCTTATAGGCGAAAGGGGAGGCTGAGAGGGTGCTCGAGGCAGCTACACCACCCCCAGGTGCGGGCCAGGCGTGGCCACGCGGCCAGGTGGTGTGGCCGGCCCCTGGCCCCTCCCCGTCTCATCTTCTGGCTCTGTGTTCCCCTTGGTGAAATATTGACTTTGGCTTTTGTCCTATCCAATTCCGAGAATATTCATTTTCTGGCTTTTCTGGAACCAAAAATAGCAGAAAATAGGCAACTCGCACTGTGGCATCTTGTTAATAGGTTACTTCCAGAAAATGTGTAAAAATACTCCAAAGTGTGGACAAAACACAAGAAAGTAGATATAAAACAAGCATGGAACATCAAAAATTATAGTTACATTTGCAACGTATCAGATATTATGGTAGAGGTCAATTATAACCAATTCCTCTACATTTCTTGTTGTGTATACAAAATGTGTGATTATATGAAGGGTTCATTTATTTAGTAAAGTAAATATAAATTAGGGTTTTAGGGATTTGCTTCCTATATGAAAATATTATAGAAATAATTTGTATTTCCACTTAATGAATGTAATGGTAATGGTTTCAGATGGCTAATGATGTATATAGAATTCTATTCAAACTTAGTCTCATATAAGGATTAATGTATAAACCTTATAATGTATTAAATCTTAGGGTACATAATTTGGGGGTTTAAATTTCAAGGTTCTTTAAAGTTTGGAATTTCTCTTATTCCAATCCATTACAATTTCTTCATAACCCTATTACTTATTTTCAAAGTAGGCATGGATCACTTCTTGAACTGGTTGTTCACTACTTTCTTAAGTGTGATTAATGTTTTGATACAAGTTTATTATATAATGATGAAAAACCATTATCATTCATGTGGCCCAAGTGATCTCAATGCCCAACAACACTTATTCTGGGTTTCTAATACCACACTTACTATGGATCTCTAGAGGATACACTACCCTCAAGTTTATTAGTGAATGTTGCTAGGGATCAAGGTTCAAGGATTGCTCCTAACTTTATAATCCTGAATGTTACCTCAACTTAGAGTGAGCTACACAGATTACTTCTTAATGTGGCTTTGATGGTTCATGGGTCTAGATTTCTATTAGGGTTTAAGACAATAAGGTGGCAAGGCTTTCAGCAATACACTCTCTCAGCTGGGATTCTAATTATCTCTTAGAAGTTTCATTTAACTAAAAGGTATGGTTGTCTGGCTGTCTAGGAATAGGATTTCGTTCCACTACTAACTTAATTCTAGGGTTTTGGACAAATATTTAGACAGGGTTCTGTTCATGGCTTGTAAGACCTTGTTTAAAGGTTTCTCAAAAATTCCTATCCTCGCACTTCACTAAGCTTGGATCATAGTTAAGGACTTCCTTTCCTAAATATACTCTATAAATCTCTCTTATCTTATTCACAAAGATCACATCTTCCTGAATAAGTCATTCATCTGACTCCACTATATCCATCATCCTATGATGACATGGTCATGCCACTTCAACATTACTCCTTCATTCTTCTCCTAATACATATGACTTCCATTGCTAAACTACCCTTGAGGAAGTCATCAACGTAGCCACTTCTAGATCTATCCATTAACTCCTTTTATATTCAAGTTGCAACTACTTCCAAGGCTTGTAAGATTATAATCCTCACTATATTACTGTGATATTAATCCTCTAACAGAGATATGGTACTACTCCCATAATACAAGTTTGTCCTTGTACTAGCTTGGTTAAACTACTATGCCTCCAACTACTCCATATACTCCTGTTATATACTTCATCAAACTCTAGCTTGACTTCTCATAATCAAGATAGATGATTCATCTTACTAGGGATTTACCAAATTTGGTATACTTACAACTCTTCTTTTTCAGATTGTCATCTATTCTCAAATGACTTGAGAATAATGACCACCAACCTTGGATCAAGCAAAGCTTAGGCTTCTAATTGTCTGATCAAGATCTATACTCAACTAAGTAGTAGGCTTGTACTAGTCTCTCTGTAGGATTTATCTTGTTAAGGAAACTTACTTTAGGTTTATACCTACTTGGCTTAACAAGATTATCATTGCATACTCTAGTACTACTAGCTTTCCCATAGCTTCATAATTACTATCTAAACTCTTGGGGTTTAAATACTTCTTTTAGTTAACTCATGAGTGAGTTAACTCCTCCAGCATCAAATGGTTTGATCACCACTAAGGGTCTCATTCCATTGATGATGGCACACTTCATATCTAGTTCCTTCTTCTTATTAATTTACTTAAGGTATTTGGAAGGTTAACATAATAGGTCAAATACTATGAGTCAATAAGTTCTAGGTCAAGAATTTACCACTCAACATTGATGATCAATTGACACTAGGACTTGGTTTAATAGGAATGTCATCTCTTAATATGATATTAAGGGTATGTGCTGACTGGTCTTGGCTTGTCTTCCCTTCCTACTCTATTTGTAATAAGAGTTACTGTTTAAGAACTACCCTGGTGCTCATGGTAGTAACAACTATGGCAAGCAAGTGTATCAATATTTAGTTATGAGGTTTCTTTACTTGGAGTTATATGCTTGATTGGGTATTCAGGTTTTGTTGTAGATAACACCTTGATATAATCTTTAGAATATTAAGTATTCATCCTTGAGTTGTTGTGTGAAATACCATGTAATGATCTCTAGAAGATCAAATACTCCTTATTAAGTAGTGTGTTGTGACTTAGTTTTATTACATTTGATCTACCCTTAGATCAAATTATATTACCCAAAGGTAAGGTTTTAGCAAAGGTCATATTGAAACTTATCGCAGTCAACTTGATGATCTACTTCGGTTCCACCAAGTTAAGAGAAGCTTCAATCACTTTGAAAAGTTTTATTTAAAAGCGCGAAAAATATCCAGATTTTCTATGCATGAATGCAATGCACACACCTCAGCTCAGCTTATTTCTAATCTCTAATGCTGGGATGTTATAAAATCTTACCTTTTAGGGTGAAAATCTAAGATCTGGCCTTAATTGGTTGTGTCTGGCAATGACCTTATTGAAGGCATTATTTTATGAGCGAGGAGTTCCTCCAAGGTGAAAACCTAAGATCTATGATCGGGTGACGTCTACGCTTGTGAAATGTTCCCTTCTTGGAGGCATCGCTTTTGTAGGAGCTGGACTTCTGGTGTTGTCGTGTTATTACTGCTACTGTAAGGAATAGATCACTACATGGGCGGACGCAGAGGGCGGGACAGACAGGCTGCAACCCACCTAGAGTTTTGGGGGAAAATCGACCCCTCAATTTCATTGCACTGTGACTCGACCAAGAGATACCCATAATGTTACTCCGTATCTGTCTGGGGCGTGACTCGCGAGTCGCGAGCAATGCGACTCAGCAGTGAGCGACAGCCACTGGCTATCTAGCTCCAGCCATCTGACGTGGTGTCCCTCTGGCTCTGGCGGGTGGCGGCTTGGATCTCCTTGACTCACCCCCTCCTGGCATCCCGACTCCCCCACCGACTGCCTCCTCTTGTAGGTCGTAGCTCCTCCAGCCGCCACCGCTGCTGCTGCCCTGCCGCCCCTTCGGCTACCTCTCGTTGCTGACTCTGGCCGCCTCCAATTTCAGGTATAAACTGCTGCTCCCAACCCCAAATCCTCTCATATTTTTATTAAATCGCTAACCCTAATTGGAAAATTCCCAATGGGGAAGAATTGGTCTGATGAGTGATGCACTAAATTTGTATGCTCTAAAGTCTGAATTATCTCCAAATTTCTCTGATATGATGCCTAAACCAAATTTGTGTTTATGCTCTTTTACCATGTTGCTTATATGTTTTCTATGGTAATTGTAGGATTGAATATGAAGAGGAAGAACCACATTGTAGCCCTTTTTGAGAAACATGAAGCAATAAGATTGCACCTACTTCATCATCGTTGGTGGTAGATGCTAAAAAAATCAAAGGTATTGGGCTTTGGTTGACATGTCTTGATTCTGTACCTCCGGTCCAATCCGAATCCGATACCGAGATTGAGGAAGATGCAATACCACATCCACCATCACCCCAACAATTGTCTGGTAGGTCCTATGATGTTCATTTCCTTCCATATGATCCAGGAGAAAGGATTCCTATTTCAAGATATAATGCTAATGATCAAGATGATGTTCAGAGAGGATATATCTTAAAAGGTGCATGATGGCTCAAAATATATTTGAGCTCGTTGGGGAACCCCAAGAGGAAGGTATGATGAGCACAGCAGCAAGTTTTCCCTCAATTATGAAACCAAGGTTATCGAACCAGTAGGAGCAAGGAAACACATCCAAGGTGTTGTTTCCAACTTGGAATCCTGCACAACACAACCACAGACCTTTTCCTCAACTTATAGTGAGGTTGTCAATCTCACCGGTTTTGCTGAAAACAAAGGATTAAACGTATTGTGTGGAAGATAGTAATTGCTTGCAGAAAGTAAACAGAAAACAGTAAATAGTAGATTGTAGATTGATGGTAAAAGAATGGATCAGGGTCCATAGTTCACTAGTGGTGATTCTCCCTAAGATAGATGACATGTTGGGTGAACAAATTACAGTGGGGCCATTGACAAACATCGAGAAAGCATACATGCATATACTAATCATCTTGACTCCTATGAGATTTGATTGGGCATTACAACATTATACATAGACCATAATCCAACTGCATCTATGACTAATAATCCACCTTCAGGTTATCATCCGAACCCCCTCCAGTATTAAGTTGCAAGCAACAGATAATTGCATTAAGAAAAGTGTGTAAAGTAAACAATATGATTGTTCTATGAACAAATGATGTTGTTTTCTCCCTAGTAGCAACAACACATCTAGTACCTTAAAGATTTCTATCACTTCCCCAGATTACCAGAGGCATGAACCCACTATCGAGCATAAATACTCCCTTTTGGAGTTCCTAGCATCTACTCAGCCAAAGATAGCTACTAACAATGGAGAGCATGCAAGACCACAAATAACAAAGACATGATAGAATCAATAATCAATCTGAAATAGCATCTCAATATCCATCGGATCCCCGCAAACACAACATGTATGATTACAAATAGATGATCTTGATCATGAACGGAGCTCACAAGATCTAAACATGGTAGCACAAAAGAGAAGAACCAACCATCTAGCTACTACATGGACCCGTAGTCCAAAGATGAACTACTCACGCATCACACCGGAGGCAGGCATAGTGATGAAGAAGGCCTCCAGGGTGATCTCTCCCCTCCGGTAGGGTGCCGGGAAGAGCTTCGGATCCCTACCGATCTAGGGATGGAGATGACTGCGGCTACAGACTTTCATGGAATTTTGATCGGCTACTTAGGGTTTCTGTATTGGAGGCTTCTTATAGGCAAAAGGGGAGGCCGAGGGGGTGCCCGAGGAGGCTACACCACCCCCAAGCGCGGGCCAGGTGGTTTGGCTGGCCCCTGGACCCTCTCCGTTTCGTCTTCTGGCTCCGTGTTCCCCTTGGTGAAATATTGACTTTGGCTTTTGTCCCGTCCAATTCCGAGAATATTCATTTTCTGGCTTTTCTGGAACCAAAAACAGCAGAAAACAGGAACTCGTACTGTGGCATCTTGTTAATAGGTTAGTTCCAGAAAATGTGTAAAAGTATTCCAAAGTGTGGAAAAAACATAATAAAGTATATATAAAACAAGCATGGAACATAAAAAATTATAGATACGTTTGCAATGTATCAACATCCCCAAGCTTAACTCCTGCTTGTCCTCGAGTAGGTAAGTGATAAAAAGAAAGAATAATTTTTGAGGTGACATGCACCATTATAATCTTGATTAAAGTATTTGTAAAACATTGATAGTTGGGATCATAGTACTTTAACATAGCATGAAAGATATAGTTCTGACAATAAGACATAGCAACTATGTTATAGCATGAAAAGGTATAAACAAAGGATTCATGAACAAAAATGCTTTGCAAGACATTTGTTTGTTTCACATAAAGAAAGCATAATGAGAATGGTATTTAGCTTGTCCCTCATAGTGTAGCAAGACATAAATGCATAGGACACCTTCAAAGTTCATAAGGGTGATTAGATACAAACAGTTTAAGAACAAGAAATATCAAAGTTATGCATCAGTCAACAAGTCTTGGGACAATGCACATTAAACTAAAGAATGTCCACTATGATCTCTTAATAGGTGCATAAAGATATAAGATGGAGACTCATCATAAAAGTAAAAGAAAGGCCTTCATAGAAGTAAGCAGGGATTCAAGTCTCATAAAGAGCTTCTAAAAATTATGGTACTTATTAGCTTTCAGCTCTCATTGCCCCTATCATAAGAATCTTTAGGTGATTAAGGTTAAAGTGACACAACTAAGAGTATATGCTTGACAAGTTATAAGTTGCAATCTCATGTCCCTTGAATACGAGGGCCGCTCCTCATGCTACTCAAGTTTAGTTACCGGTAAGTTCTTGTCATAGTAAGTACATGTGTATCATAGAGAACCTCCAACGGGGTACCCCTTGCCCAATGATACGGAAGAATCCCCATATCAAAATGACAAGGAAAGCAGACAATGAGCATCTCAGCAATCTTCTTATTTACCATGGGAAAATGGTGCTTTTTCCTCTTTTCTCATCTCTTTTTTTTTCTTTTTTCAATATCTATCTCTTTTTTTATAAGAAGAATGCTTCATAGATTTCTCATTATGGTTACACTGCAGGTTTCGACCATGATTAGGCATGGATTAGACCAGCGGCCTAGGCGTTTCTCTAACACACATACATAACTCCATGGACTTACAAGCTCCCCTTCATTTAACACCGACGACATCCATAAACAAAATAGGATGATATCAACTGGGTACAATGTACAAGTGCAATGTTGAAAGTGTTCCCCATGACAGCATGGTTCTGCTAATCCCCAACGTATAGTGCAAGCATATACAACATAGATGACACAATGGTTCAAGTTTATTAGGGGCAATAAAATTAAAGTGTGCCATCAAGTTCGTGTGAGTTTTAATCACTAATTTTCACATAACAAGTTTAATTCGGAAGGTAGATAAAAACATGAATATAATTGGAGTAGCAAATGCTAATAGGTAGGTGTGGTGGACTCTTTGGAATAACTTGGTTTTATTTGGAGTTGGATGCATGAGTGGAACTCATACTTGGTATGGAGGCAAGCAAAAGACAGGGAGCGACCAACTAAGAGAGCAATAATCGCCATAATCATGCAAAGCGACAAAACATTATTAATTAAAGCATAAAGTGATATTACAAGTCGAAAACTAAAGGATCATAGAGGCTATGGTGACTTGGTATAGTCTTAACATGGTGTAAGCATGCGCCAAGTCAACCCAAATAAAACATCAAAGGAGAATACCACAATACTATGCTTTAATATGCTAAAACAACGCATGATTCTTTCAAGGCACATTAAGCAATCTCAATTGTTTATAACATGTCATGCTACAGAAAAAATCACTAAGCATAAAGCCAAAACAATATCAAGCATGACATGACAAAGAATAGGCCAAAGTAAAAAACAAGCTCCTTTTTACCACTTAAGCATGAAATTTTCCTACTATTTTCCAATCCAAACCAACTTATTTGAAAACTAATGTATGAATGAGGGGGTCCAACCAATTTATTCAAGAAAACTAAGCAAACGAAAACCAAAAACAAAAAAGAAGACGCTCCAAGAAGAACACAATTGTGCATGAAACAATAAAAATAAAATGTTTGGAAGAAACCTAAAAATTTTATTGATGAAGAAGGGGATGCCTTGGGCATCCCCAAGCTTTAACGCTTGTAATTCTTAAGTATTTCTTGGGGTGACACAGGTATCATCCCCAAGATTGAGCTTTTGTCCATTGTTCATCTCATTACATCATTCTTCCCTTACACCTGAAATTTTTCTTTCCTACAAAACTTCACACAATCTTCATTAGCAACATTAGTGTACTCAAGATAATAAGTCTTTTGGTTCGGTTCCAACACAAGTAAAACTTCCATTAAAACACAAGCTACTGTAGCAATTCCTCTAAAAAGTTCAAATTATCAAAGAGAAAGAGATTAAGAGGCAAATGCAAATAATGGCAGAAATCTGTCAAAACAGACCAGCAGGTAAAAACCAATTTTTTCGAAGACCTTCTGTTGCTCAAATCGAAAAGTGCTGAACTAATGAAAGTTGTATAACAACCTGGGGCAGAAGCACAAACAATTACAGATCAAACCGCCATACAGAGATTTTCATGAATTTTTACAGCAAAGCACAAAAATTGGTTTTGGGAGAGAAACTTTCCCAAGTCTCACTTCTCTCTTATTAGAGGTTACTCTTGGCACAAAAACCACAAAAAATGATAAGGAGAGGTTATTACTGCATCAATAACTTCCAAGACTCAACTAAAACTTTTGGCTTATCTCCCAATAAGTAATTTTCTTTAGCGCCTTTAAGTTAGACATAAGAAGAAAGAAAAGAATCAAGTATTCTCGAATGAAGAAGAATTAATAGCAAATTTGTTTTAATAGGAGAGGCAAAAGGAATATTCTCTCTCTTCTTAGGGAAGTGTTCTATACCTTTCTTGAGTGGGAGTTGATATTTAATGGTGCCTTCTTTCATATCAATAATGGCACCAACAGTTCTAAGAAAAGGTCTTCCCAAAGTAATAGGACAAGAAGCATTGCATTCAACATCCAAAACATAGAAATCAATGGGGACATAGGCATTGTTAAACATAATAAGAACATCATTAATACTCCCCATGAGTTTCTTTTTAGCATTATCATCAAGTGGCACATTTAAATAACAGTCTTCCAATGGTGGCAAATCAAGCATTTCATAAATATTTCTAGGCATAATAGAAACACTATTATCAAGGTCACATAAAGCTTTCTGATCAAAATCATTCACTTTCATATTAATGATGGGTTCCCAACCATCTTCTAATTTCATAGGAATAGAAGTTTTATGTTTCATATTTTCTTCTTTAATTTTTATGAGAGCATCAGTAGTGTGTTATGTAAAGGCCATATTCATAGCACTAGCATTAGGACTTTTAGCAAGCTTTTGTAGGAACATAATTACTTCAGAGATATTGCAGCCATCAAGATCAAAATCATAATTATCATCTAAAGTAGTAGAGCTATTGTTTCCCATATTTCGAAGAATTTCAGCATTTTTATTAGAGAAGGTTCCATTGGGTTTACTAGCTTCAACATTAGTGGTAGTGATAGTAGAAATACTAATATTTCTAGCAATTTCATCTTCTCTTTCCCACTTAGCATGCAATTCAGCTAATAGTCTAACATTTTCATCAATTCTAACTTGTATGGCATTAGTAGCAGCAAAGGGATTTTCAATAGTTTCAGGTTTAGCAGCCATTTTATTCAAAGAAGATTGTGCTTCAAACAATGATGCTATATTTATTTCAGCATTAGAGAGTTTTTCCTCAATAGTTTTATTGAAAGTAGTTTGTTTACTAATAAAATCTTTAAGCATGACTTCAAGTTCAGAGGGTGCACTCCTATTATTGTTGTAGGAATTTCCATAAGCATTACCATTATTGGGAGGATATGGCCTATAATTATTATTACCAAAATTGTTCATGTAGGCACTGTTGCTAAAATTATTATTTCTTATAAATTTCACATCAACTTTCTCTTCTTGAGCAACCAAAGAGGCTAAGGGAACATGATTTGGATCAATATGAGCTTTCCCATTAACAAGCATAGACATAATAACATCAATTTTATAACTCAAGGAGGAGGTTTCTTCAACAGAATTTACCTTCTTACCTTGCGGAGCTCTCTCAGTGTGCCATTCAGAATAGTTAACCATCATATTATCCACAAGCTTTGTTGCAGCACCCAAAGTAATGGTCATAAAGGTACCTCCAGCAGCAGAATCCAGCAGATTTTTGAAGAATAATTTAGTCCTGCATAAAAGGTTTGGATAATCATCCAAGCAGTTAGTCCATGAGCGGGACAATTCTTTACCAAAGATTTCATTCTTTCCCAAGCTTGAGCAACATGTTCATTATTATATTGTTTAAATTTCATTATTTCACTTCTCATAGATATAATCTTAGCAGGAGGATAGTATTTTTTCCAATGAAAGCATCTTTGCATTTAGTCCAAGAATCAATACTATTTCTAGTTAGTTATTGCAACCATTCTTTAGCTTTTCCTCTCAAAGAGAAAGGAAACAATTTAAGCTTAATAATATCTCCATCTGTATCCCTATGTTTTTGCATCTCACAAAGTTCAACAAAGTTATTAAGATGAGCAGCATCATCTTCAGTACCAATACGAGAAAATTGTTCTCTCATAACAAGATTGAGTAAAGCAGGTTTAATTTCAAAGAAAGTAGCTTCAGGAAGAGGTGGAGAATAGGTGTGCACATGAAATAATTGTTGTTGGTGCTCGTGAAGTCACACAACTTAGTGTTTCAAGAGTAGTCATTTTTTTGTGTTTTTAGTATAAAGAAGCAAACTAGTACAACTAATTTTTGGTGTTTTTAATAAAGAAACAAGCAAACAAGGCAAACATAAACTAAGCAAAACGAAAACAACAAAGTAAAGAGATTGGTTATGAGGGACTCCCCTTGTGAATATGTCCTTGACTCCACGGCAACGGCACCAGAAAAATAGCTTGATGGCTCAAAATATATTCGAGCTCGTTGGGGAACCCCAAGAGGAAGGTATGATGAGCACAACAGCAAGTTTTCCCTCAGTTATGAAACCAAGGTTATCGAACCAGTACGAGCAAGGAAACACCTCCAAGGTGTTGTTTCCAACTTGGAATCATGCACAACACAACCACAGAAATTTGCCCCAACTTACAGTGAGGTTGTCAATCTCACCGGTTTTGTTGAAAACAAAGGATTAAACATATTGTGTGGAAGATAGTAATTGCTTGCAAAAAGTAAATATAAAATAGTAAATAGTAGATTGTAGATTGATGGTAAAAGAATGGATCGGGGTCCATAGTTCACTAGTGGTGATTCTCCTTAAGATAGATGACATGTTGGGTGAACAAATTACAGCGAGGAAATTGACAAACATCGAGAAAGCATACATGCATATACTAATCATCTTGACTCCTATGAGATTTGATTGGACATTACAACATTATACATAGACCATAATCCAACTACATCTATAACTAATAATCCACCTTCAGGTTATCATCCGAACCCCCCCCCCCCCCAGTATTAAGTTGCAAGCAACAGATAATTGCATTAATAAAAGTGTGTAAAGTAAACAATACGATTGTTCTATGAACAAAGGATTGTTGTTTTCTCCCTAGTAGAAATAGCACATCTAGTACCTTAGAGATTTCTGTCACTTCCCTAGATTACTAGAGGCATGAACCCACTATCGAGCATAAATACTCCCTCTTGGAGTTGCTAGCACTACTCGGCCAAGATAGCTACTAACAACAGAGAGCATGCAAGATCACAAATAGCAAAGACATGATAGAATCAATAATCGATCTAAAATAACATCTCAATATCCATTGGATCCCCGCAAACACAACATGTATGATTACAAATAGATGATCTTGATCATGAACGGAGCTCACAAGATCTAAACATGGTAGCACAAAGGAGAAGAACCAACCATCTAGCTACTACATGGACCCGTAGTCCAGAAATGAACTACTCACGCATCACACCGGAGGCAGGCATAGTGATGAAGAAGGCCTCCAGGGTGATCTCTCCCCTCCGGTAGGGTGCGGGGAAGAGCTTTGAATCCCTCCCGATCTAGGGATGGAGATGACGGCGGCTATAGACTCTTTCATGGAATTTTGATCGGGTACTTAGGGTTTCTGTATCAGAGGCTTCTTATAGGCGAAAGGGGAGGCCGAGGGGGTGCCCGAGGCGGCTACACCACCCCCAGGCGCGGGCTAGGCCTGGCCGTGCTGCCAGGTGGTGTGGCCGGCCCCTGGCCCCTCTCCGTCTCGTCTTATGGCTCCGTGTTCCCCTCGGTGAAATATTGACTTTGGCTTTTGTCCCGTCCAATTCCGAGAATATTCATTTTCTAGCTTTTCTGGATGTCGGCGAGAAGAGCGTTTGCCAGCAAGAGGAGTCGGCACCTCCGAGAGGGGTTGCGCCTGCACGCTAGGAGCCCGAGAGGAGCTACACCTGTGCGCTTCGTAGGCCGAGAGGAGCTGCGCATGCGTGCTATGAAGGCCGAGCTCCTCCTCAACATGGATGGGGCGGGAGCCCGCGAGGGGAGCCTGCCACATGCCATCGCTGGGACGCTGAGCTTCGCCACGCGCCGCCGCTACGGACCCGCGGCTACGAGCCGCCGCCAGGACAAGGCCAGGACAACGATGAGCCGCAGCTCCATGCATGGTGAATGAGGCCCAGAACTATGACGAGATGTCGAATTCGTCGTGGAGCTCGTGCTTGGCCGCGAGGAGCTCCTGGAAAGGGTGGACGGGGAGCTTGCTAGCCGGTACCAGCAGTGGAGTGGGCGTGGGACGTGGGCGTGCGGGGGGAAATGACATCCCAAGCGGGTGTCGGGGCGCTGACCCCTATCGTTGGCCAGTTTTTTCGGGATGGACTGGGCAGTGTCCAGTTGTGAAGCTCGATTCGAGCTTCCCATCCGGGCAGGGTCGAGGGACGTTTTTGTATGATGTGAGCAGTGCCGGATAGAGCCGAGCCGACCTAACAAACAGGAAAATATGGGACGAGGTGAGAATATCTGGATCGCCCCGGGCTACCAAACACGCCCTTAATAGGTTAGTTCCAAAAAATGTGTAAAAATACTCCAAAGCGTGGACAAAACATAAGAAAGTAGATATAAAACAAGCATGGAACATCAAAAATTATAGATACGTTTGCAACGTATCAGTGCATGCCAACCATATGAATATTATTTCCCAACCAGAAAAATACAAGGTAAAAATTGACACTTCAACCCTGTTTGGTTTCTGAAGTACAATTGGCTCGAATATAGTATTGGAAAGGATGCCACAATTTGCTTTGTATGTAACTTGTTCAAAGCAAGATCCAATGGAGGGCCTAGGTTGATCCCTTTGTTAGAGATGGTTTTAGTGATTGGAAAAGGCCCGAGGCATTTAGGAAACATGTGGGTGGTGTTAGTAGCATTCACAATGAAGCTTATGAGAAGTATAACTTATTTGTTGCACACAACACCAAAATTGATAATGTTATTGTGAGGATGTCTAACAAGGATATACTTCTTTACAAGACAAGGCTAACTCATTCTCTTAGATGCTTGAGGTTTCTTTTGAATCAGGGATTAACATTCCATGGACATGATGAGAGTGAAGAATCACGCGACCAGGGGAATTTTATTGAAATTCTCAAATGGCTTGCTAAAAATAATGAAGAAGTTGATAAGGTTGTTTTGAAGAATGCTCCGGGAAATTGTATCTTGAATAGTCCTAGGATACAACATGACATTATTGAATGTTGTGTGGCGGAACCTACAAGACTAATTATTGAAGATCTTGATTGTGACCACTATGCAAGCCGATGAGTCTAGTGATGTGTATCACAAAGAACAACTTGCTCTTTGCTTGTGTTATGTTGATAATTTGGGAAGAATATGCGAGAGGTTCCTTGGAGTAGTTCATGTTTCTGATACTACTTCATTATCATTTAAGATTGCAATGTTACCCTTGCTCAAAGATCATCATTTAAGTCCCATTCAAATTCATGGACAAAGATATGATGGGGCTAGCAACATGAAGGGTGAGATTAAGGGGTTGAAAGCATTGATCATGAAAGAGTCACTGTCTTCTTATTATATCCATTTCTTTGCACATCAACTCCAATCGGTTCTTATTGCGGTGGCAAAAGAAAATTAAACATGTGTGTGGTTTTTTGACCATGTTTCTTACTTGCTCAATATTATTGGAGTTTCTTGCAAGCGTCATGGCATGCTTCGAGATGTTAGAGCTCAAAAAGTTTTGAAAGCACTTAAAATGGGTGAAATTGAAAGTGGAAGTGGATTAAATCAAGAAATGGGTTTGTCTAGACCCAGTGATACTAAGTGGGGTTCTCATTTTAAAACCATTCTACACATTGTTGATATGTATCCCACAATTCTTGAAGTGCTTGTAAGGATTGGAAAAGATCCTTCACAAAAGAGTGAGTGGACAAGAATACGTGGAGTTGACGTGGCCTTTGAATCATTTAACTTTATTTTCAATCTTCACTTGATGCTTGTTATTCTTGGCTATACAAATGACTTGTCTCAGTCCTTGCAAAAGAGGGATCAAGATATTATTAATGCAATGGCACTTGTTAGATTGGCAAAGAATCAAATGCAACGTATGAGGTCTCAAGGATGGGAGGGATTTCTTGCAAATGTGACATTGTTTTGCAACAAACATGGCATTAAAATTCATTCACCGGAAGATAATTATGTGGCTCATGGAAGATCACGTTGGTATTATGAAGTACAAACAAATGATGATCGTTATAGAAGAGAAGTGTATCTTGGTGTTGTTGATCAAATTATTCAAGAGGTTGACAATAGGTTTGATGAGGTTAACATGGAGTTGCTTATTTGTATGTCGAATTTGAATCCCGTGAATTCATTTGCTTCTTATGATGTACAAAAGGTAATGAAACTTGCCAAATTTTACCCCGATGACTTTACAAAGTGTTGATTTGATGAGAATTGAATTTCAACTTGGTACTTTTATCGAAGATATGAGAAGAGATGTGTAGCACCCCGGTAAAATCACTGGTGTTTTTGTTTTGTGCATCATCATGATTGCATGCTCATGTCATCATTCCACATTACATTTGAGCATCATCATCATGCATCTGTTTGCCTAAAAGTATTTTGCTAAAAGCCTATCTTTGTTTTCTAAATGTCCCCTCTATAATTTCAAATTAAAAACATGGGAATTTCCAGATATCTCTATTTGTCTAAAACTATTTACAAAAATCTATTTAAAACAAAACAAATAAATAAAAACTAGTTTTCTTGTACCGGGGGAGGCACCCGAGTCCGTAGGCCAGGCCACCTACCACCCCGGCAGGCCGACCCAACTAGACAAAACCCTAGCTAACCCTACCCTAGAACCTAACATCCCACCTACCCTTAACCAAACCCTCCACCCCACACCGCCAGCCGCCACCCCTACAGCACACGCACCCGACCTACCCACTCGACATGTTGTGCAGCGGCAGCACCAACACGCTCACCGGCCCGCTCATCCCCTGCATCGAACGCGCCGCACGCGCTAGCGAACATGCCCATGTGACCGACAATATGCGGCCCCACCCCGTACTACCACACGGTCAACCACCACCGACACCACTCCTCCCGCTCGCCCCTAGCCCCACCACCACGCCCCGCTCTCGTGTTCCTGACCCTGCCTCTATCCTCATCTCCCCTATCTACCACCATCGCCGAGTGTCTCGCCAGCCACCACCAACTCCCGATCTCGAGCCCGCTCGCCCGCAGCACCCCGCCGCGGAGCGCCCCGCTTCCCCATCGTCTGTTGCCTCGGAGAACTCAAGCCCGCCGTTGTCTGCCTCGCCTGGCACCAACGCCACCACCTCTCCGCTTCCGTTGCCCCCACTCTTTCATCCCCAGCCCGCAATGCCGCCCGCGTGCCTTGATCTTGCCACCGCAAGTCCTCCTCGGCCGTTGTCGCGGTCGTCGGGAGCCGCGCCACCTCTATCTCTTTGTCCGGCCGTCGACCTCAGGCCCGTCCTCTAGCGCCTCTTCGATAGCACCACGCCGCCCGAGCTCCTCCCGCTGTGCACACCGCTCCTCCTCGAGATCCCTCCTCCGCCCGGCTAGCGACCCCTGCTCACTTCGGTCCCGCGCCCTAGCGAGTCCCTGCACCGCTACCCGGCCTTCTGCACCGAGCTCGCACCGCGTAGGCCCGCCTCCTCGCGAGCAACGTTGGCGACCCTCCTCTGCTTTGCCCCCCAGGCTGCATGAAGTCGCCTCGTCCTCCATCTCTCTGTTCCTCTACAAACTCGCCAGGGGCTGCCGCTTGAGATGTTCGAGTATGCCCATGTAATCTCCCTATAGCGACATCTCGAGCACCCTCATAGCGCAACCGTGCATCCGACGACAAGATCTGCAGTAGTTGTCAAGTGCATCAGTAAATGGTGGAATGCCAAGATCACTCAGTTGTAGCCGTTGTGCAATCACCAAGATCTCCTTCAAGGCCGTGGCGTGGCGTGTCAGTTGTACTTGTAAGGCAACAAGTGGCGTAGAGATCTTCTCGACACGGCTATGATACTCTGAGGATGTGCGGATCCGCAAGCTCGAGATGAACCAAAGGATCCTGGCACGACAAGATCCGTTATCGTGCTACCAAGACCAACACCGACAACGGAGCCGCGATACCCAAGGTCTCCTTCCTGGAACCACCAAGTGCTCCGTCACGGATCCAATGGCCGAGACCCCGAAGACCAATTTCGTCGGACCCGAACCTTCCGAGCCCCAAGACCTTCCCCCTATGTGTGAACCTATCCGAGACCCCCTATTTTTATAATATATGACATCTATTTTGTTGCATGTTAAATTGTTTATGGTTGCATATATATTGTGGTTGTTTGGGGGTATTTAGACAATTCACCTAAATTAAATATGGAGCATATATGCCGGCTATATTTGTCTTATCTCGACTCCATTTAAATTTGTGTAGCGAACTGATGCCATGTTTTGCCTTGTTAATACAATATTTAAATTGTGGGGTATCTAAACAACATGAACCCTTTAATTAATTATCAGGACCCCGGTTCCGCTTAATATTGCCTAGTTGCATTATATCTTGCCATGTCATACATCATACATGTATTATGCCCGACCTTCTGTCGTAGTATTAAATAGTGCATTCGGTTCGTTTAGTGCTTTGCTTCTTCCGGGACTAGACCATTGAGTTAATGTGAGTATCGACAAGTCCTTCGGAGATGAATCTTCGGCTATGTTTTCTCAGGCGAGTAATCTCTCGCTTTCTACCTATTTTGCATTTATAGTCTTTACTTTTTCCTGTTGATCTATTGTTATCCGTAGTGTGATGCTTTAGTTTTCGTGCATCATTTATATTACTTGTAGCCTCTATATTGCCTTGGACACATCCTATTGCCAGTTGTTTGATAGACAGTCAGCCTTGCGAGTCATAGTTGCTTTCTCAGGTGCTGCTTCACGTTGTTGTTGATCCATTATTGTTAGAAGGTTGGCACATGCTTAATAGTAGAGATGATCATGGCTTTAATCACAACTTGATAATTAAAATGTTGGGAATAGACATAACTAATACAGAAGCACCGGTGGGCAATAGATAATATTGGTTTTTAACCGCTCACTTGTGTCCCGTAGGCCCCGAGTACTTGATACATGTTCCTTGACAATCGCACTATCCGCATGTGGGACCATGAATCCCCTTAGCCAGAGCTTGATTCATTTCTTATCTTGGGACCACAAACTAGTTTGGGGCTTTATTACTATCATGTATTTATGTCATGCTTTACTGCTTTATTTACTATTGCGCGTGGAGCGCCTGTACTGTTTAGGAACCTCGTGCCACGTTTTTACTGTATCAACAAGTCCAGTCACACATTTGGGTTCCCAGTCGTTTACAACCGTTGCCACACACCCTGAGTCCGTCACGGAGCCGGCCAACTTCGTAGCGGGTAGCTTAGTGGGGTGCTCCCAAAATAATTTTTGAATCCTATGAATGCTTTGTCGTGATGCCTCGTTGGGTTTTATTTGGTTTTTCCAAGGTTGATCGTGCGTGTGTTGCTATTTGTGTATCCCTGCAGGGTAAATCTTTCTGAAAGCCGTCTACGCGGTTATAGACGACTTGGAGCACAGTATCTCGATCATAGACAACCATAACTAAAAGTAGTGCTATAAATTTGACTTTGACATGTCTAGTAATCAGTTTCACTACCATGAAATGAGTAAATAAAAGTGCCAACAACTGTTGGATCTAGGATGACTTATGCTAACTGTATCTGACTAGTAAGAATTGCAACTACAACGGAATGGTTAACTAAAACTGCCACTGCTTATGATATCAAGATGACTCATGCTATTTACATCTGAGTAGTAAGTGCTGCAACTATAATGGAATGAATAAAATTGCCAACTGTGTGAGTTCCTCGGTTTAACTTTCTCGTTTGGTCTCGAGGGGGGATACCAGGATGGGTATGATTTGGTGTTACTGTCATGTTGGTTTCGAATAGGTCTTTCTTATCCCTCTCTGATAGCCGACAGATGTATCAAGTCTATATAGGTTGTTTAGTGCTGCTTCGCTGCCGCTTCAGCCCACCATACCTATGTAAGCGAGAGCTGCCGAATTTTAGACTCGTCGTGTCTGGACTTAGTATTGACCGCTCCCTTTTTCTTTTTCCCTTTGTCGGCACCCCTTTTGTTTTAGCAGGATCGAGATCAACGTCGTTGGCAGGGTTACCCTTCCGGCTTGGCCTGGGAAGGGTTATGGATGTTATTGGTTATTCTTCAGGGCTCTTATCTCAATTTACATCTTATCCGTACTCGGATGTTGTATCGTTTTTAAGGTGATTTGGATCTCTGTATTGTATATTTGTATTCTTGACTCTTTGAGTCGTTGTTGTGTGTGTGTGTATATATATATATATGTTATGTGGGTTCCATCGTGAACTATTATGTAATGGTATTAATTTGTTTTTCACCCGTACGCAAGTGCCTGATGGGCATCTTTGAATCGTTTTTATACGGGTTTGGCGGAAAGTGCTAAAATCTGCATATGACCGATTTGAGGGTGTTACAAGATGATAGGTTCAAATGTCTAAATCATCTTAGTGAGATCTCTATTAAGCTTGTTGAAACAAAAAACATCTTGTTTATGATTTAATCTACTTGCTTCTCAAATTGATATTGATCTTACCTGTGGCGACCGCTAGTGTTGAAAGGATATTTTCTATGATGAGTCTTGTGAAGAACAAGTTGAGAAATAGCATGGGTGAGGATCTCTTAAACCATTGCTTAGTCACATTTATTGAGCGAGATGTGTTCTTGAAGATCAGTGAAGAAGACATAGTTGATACTTTCATGACAATGCGAGAACGTAGAGTTACCAAATGGCTATCTTGATGTCATGTAAAACTATTATGTTATATTTCGGTACGTAAGACTCTCTTGATATTTTGGATTATTTGTATTGGAATAATGAACATTTGAAACATTTGCATTGAAATACAATGTTGTGAATCCACTTGGCAACTTTTTATCACACAAGTGCTAGTGTAGTTTTTTTAAGTGTGCCCACTCTATAGTTTTTTCCTGCGTCCGCCATCACTGTAATGAGTTTTTTCTTTTATTCTATTTCTTTTTTCCGGGGCTCTGTGCTCTAAGACTGCTAGGACAATAAGTTGTAGCAGAAGTTCGGTGTAATTGGTATATTTATAATATTAATATATGTCTTTTGTCGATTCTCTTTTGAAATGGAGGGAGCAGTAGACCCATTACTACTAACATAGATAGACGAGCGCTCTAGATGGATAGGGTGAATCCGCCGTGCATGTGTTGATCGAATGTGATTTGGGTCTCTTGGTCTTTCCCCTTCTGATCCTTATGCAAAGTTTGGAATCTGCTAAAAAGAAGACTCTGAACACTAGCGACGCGAATAACAAACAAGACACTGCAAAGTAACATCATGGCTTTGTCGATCCTCTCACTTTCTAAGAACTTTCCTGGATTTTTCGGACTTGGCACGTGTTTAATCAATCGAGGGATGGGTGGAAAACCATCGTAGGAAGAACACGAAGATACTCTTCTTTTCATATTACTCGGCACGATTAGCTTCGGTAAAGGTCAAATTTTACGAAGTTTAAGCTACATAGATAAATATATTAATAATTATAATACCAAATCAATATCAGTAGAGACAAGATGAAGTATACTCCCTCTGTTTTGAAATATAAAACATTTTAGTTTTGTGAAACCAACATATCTAGATGTCTTTTAGTGTATAGGTTCAATCCGAATTTATGCACAAAGGTTATCTAAATACATTCTTTTCACAAAGCTAAAATGTCTTATATTTTTAGACAGAGGGAGTATCATACTATATATATATTTATATTTTAAATGTTAATATTTAATCATATTAACTTGGTCCAATGTTATGAAGTTTGACTGTTACTATCGAAGTAATTTAAACGGAAGAAGTATGTTGGATGTGGTCAGGAGATTTAGACATTATTTTCGTTTACAGAGGGCTTCTTATTCATTGGCGGCAGCTGGTTCTTTTGAACTTAGCTGGCACCCAAGCTGGGAAAAGAAAATGAATAACAGAATTATTGCAAGAAGGGATATCATTGCATACTGTAGGCAAAATGGAAAAAAAAAAGTGCGCATCCAGGGAATCGAATCCAGGTCAGTACCGTGGGAGGGTACTATGATACCACTACACCAGATGCGCCTGGTGAATAATAGTGACTGACGGAATATTAGTAGAGCCTGTGATTATATTCACTTAGAAGAGAAAATGAACGACCATGGTTTCTGTAAATTCCCCACAGCTCAACCAGTCTCCTGTTCGTGATACTGAACATAATTATGCGGAACATTTCTGAATCATTGGTTGTTCCTGCTTCAGAGTTGAGATCTCACTTTTCAGCTACCATTGTCTCCTTTCACTGCACAAAACTTTAAGCACGCCGTTTCTCCACCTCTTTGGAAATCAGACCGCAATCCTCTACTCCCTCCATTCAGAAATATAAGACATTTTAGATTTATGAAATGAATATATCTAGACACTTTTTAATATATAGGTTTATTTAGAACCTCTACGAACCTATACATTAAAATACATCTAGATACATTTGATTTACAAAGCTAAAACGTCGTATATTACTGAACGGAGGGCCATAACTTTTTTTTTTAAATGATCTCGCAATTACGACGCACCATCTTCTATTTCGCCGCCTTCTTTCCTTCCATGGTAAGTAATGGAACGAAAACCACCTTCTTGCACTGCGATATGACACCAGTCGAGGCATCTGGTCGCGGCGCCTGCAAGCTCTTAATAACAATCATCAACCTGACGTTGATGTGCCCTAAGTTAAGGATAACATTGCATCGGCTTAAAAACCTGATTGTTTATTACCTTCAGTTTGCAGCAAGAGATCGACGTCCATAGTGATGGCTAACTCTGATGCCATTTCTTATCACAGCGACGAACTGGAAAGTTGGCAAGAACCTTCAACAGTCCACATGTCCAATTCATGTCTGCGGGTGAGCATGACAAGACTGCGATGAAGCAAGAAAGCTAATGCAAACAGAGGCAACTAAAACTACGACACTTATTTGGAAACCGAGTACTACTACTAACAGTAGAAAGATGAGGTTCTAGCCTCTAGATGGATATCGAACGTGATTTGGGTTTCTTCGTCTTTCGCTTTCTGATCCTTGTGCAAAGTTTGGAATCTGCGAAAAAGAAGACTCTGAACGCTCGCCAACACCAAACAAGACGCTGAAAAGTAGCGCCGTGGCTCTGTCGTCCTCCCACTTTCCCAGAACTTCTGTGGATTTTTCCGACCCGTCACGTGTTTTAATCATCGAGCCCTGGATCACGCGAGAAACCACTTGGGTGGAAAACAATCGTGTTCGCGATAGACGAGGAGATTAGACATCTTTTTTCGTTTCCTGAGGGCACCTCATTTACTGGCGGCAGCTGGTTTTTAAGTTATCAATATCAGATTCTTTAAATTTTGGGGGCGCTGCACCTGTATGATGGCATACAAGTTGGGAAAACAAAATGAATACTCCATGGCAAAATGAAGAGTTAATATGGACAATACAAAACAAAGCTGCGCATCCAGGGAATCGAACCCTGGTCAGTACCGTGGGAGGGTACTATGATACCACTACACCAGATGCGCTACATGTCATAATTAGCACATTTACTCTAGTATATTTAAACGGGCGGTTGCAAACGATATGATACTACCTTTACAGTACATGGTATCATAATGTATATCATACTAGTACTATATTTAATGATTTATAAAATTTCAATGTAAAATAGTGTATAAGATTTATTAACATGAGAATTTTCTAGTTTTACATGCTATGATACGGTATCTACCTATAATACTTTAACCATCTCTTTCTTTATTAATTATTGTGTCACATTAGATTTTTGCTAACATGGCATGCATGATACTAGCTATGATGCTTCCACTAGGACCAGCCTAATACGCAATACTCCACGGAGGAGACCGTTTTCAACCAGACGAAATCGGCTCAATTTGGAAAATAGTCTAACCGCTAAAATGCTATTTTTTTGAAACAAGTCAAAAGACCTGCCATTTTATTTAGTAGAGAAGAGGTCAGGGCCGGCCCTAGGGGGGACTAGCGGGGCAGCCGCCCGGCTGCCCTGGGCCAAAAAAAAAGTAGGGGCCCAAAAAAATATAAGCCTAGTATACATCGTAAAAAAAAGCAAAAAATTTATTGGGCTGGTGGCCAACCGCTCGACTCCCCTAGTCCCCTGGCATCGGCGCATCGCTCCCAGGCATCGATCGCTCGACTCCCAGGCATCCTCGATGCAGGGCCTGCCTCGACGTTTGACTCCTAGGAATCGCTCAACTCGACAACTTCCAGGCATCAGCGCATCGCTCCCAGACATCGATCGCTCGACTCCCAGGTGTCCTCGATGCAGGGCCTGCCTCGATGTTCGACTCCTAGGAATCGCTCAACTTGACGACTCCCAGGCATCGGCGTATCGTTCGACCAGGCCATGCGCTCGACTCGACGACTCCCAGGCATCGGCCCATCGCTCGACCAGGCCATACGCTCGACTCGACGACTCCCAGTCATCACTTATTTGCTTCCTAGGTACCGTCCCTACTTCTCGACTCCTGTCGCATGATCGCCTCCCCTGGATCGGATCGCCGATCGGGAGCCTCGAGCCCTCGACGATCGTCCGCCAGGCACGCAGCACGCATGAAGGCCATCGACGATCTTCAAATCTGCATGCTGGTCCTCCCCTGCCCAGCCCTAATTCTTAGTTCTTAATTCTAGTTAGTAATGGTTGTTCTTGATTTCTTATTTGTAGCGAGCGAGGTTAACTGATTATGGCACCCGAATCCGGTGCTAAAAAAGAAAAAGGAGAGAATAAGATAAGACATTAATAGAATCACATAGAGGATCTTTTCATAAATTTTTGAAGAGCAACACGAGCACTTCAAAGAATCCAGATGAGTTGGGGTTAGTTCTTGTGGGGGAACGGACTAATGTTGATGATGAACCAGAACCAGTTAGTGTGGGTATTTATAATCCAGCAAATTGAGGTACTCTTGATAAGAAGTTAGTGCACGAGATTGATATTGATTCCATCGTTACGGACTTTGCTTCTAGGATTTTTCGAAAGAAATTTAAGGTATCATGTAAATATGGTTATTTTTATATGAATATTATAGCTGGAAGTAATATTTAAAATATTTATTTTTCATCCTCTCATAAATGCATAATTTTTTCTAAATAAGGGTCCCAAATTTTAGTTTCGCCCCGGGTCCCCGAAATCTCAGGTCTTACAAACTCACAAGAAACACAATGAGTCTACTCTCGCGGCATCAAGTTACAAAGCGCTTTCCCGCGAAGCTCCACAAACTCGCCTCCTCCTTGATTTTTGCGATGATTATATCGACGGTGGAATAATGGTTCCTAAAGATCCGTTCATTTAGTTCCTTCCAAATCCCCTAAGACACCAACATGTCTAAAGAAGCCAATGCTCCCCGAGAATCACCCTTCTTGGCGATGGCATGCATCCACCAATTTTTAACACTTTGAAAATCTTGCCAATCCCTTGGCTCAAGATCGATAAGCCCAAGCCAAGCCTTTAAGCTTGTCCAAATTCTAACGGTGCACCGGCACTTGAAGAGAAGATGCGTGGCCGATTCTTGAACTTGATTGCATAATTCGCAACGGCCACAATTTTGCCAACCTCTACGGCCGTTCAAACTCTATTTTGGAGGATATTCTACTGCCATCCCATAAAAAAGAATGTTCCTGCTCACATGTGTACCTGATACTACTACTACGGCAGCCAAAGCCTTTTTCTTTCTTATAAGCGAAACGAATGCTAAACCCCTTCTGTCGATTGAAGGGTCCAAGCGATTTCTATTAGTCATATCAAGAATCTAATTAATATCAAGATCTGGTCCACGGAGAAAATTATGAAGGGCAAACAAACATCGCTGACTTGCTTGACGGATAGTCCCGTTTTGTGCAGCCTTCCTACGACTGTGCCACTATAGGAGGAAACTCTGTACCATCCGTTCTGAGGTTGCCCTTTTTCCTCAGACCGCTAGGATTTAGATTTATTTTAAACTGCTGGGATTTCGTTTGTCCTGAAAGAGCGAGAAACATTTATATCGTGTAAGCTACTGAAGATAAAAAAAGCTAAAGGTAAACCTTCCTTTTGCAATGGAAATCATGGACAGTTTCTCTGCCTCTCAGCATTCCACAATCTTGGGAGCTATCCTTAGTGTACGTTTCCTATTTCTACCAATGTTTCCTTCCCAATGTTTTACCAATTTGATGCGATGCAAGAGAGGATGGGCAGCAAGGAGTGCAGTCTTCAGTGAACCGTGGTCATTATTCCCCTCAACTTAGAGCGTCTCCACTCGTAACCCTCATACGGGCTCCATTTTCTGCCTGTATGGGGAGGCGTCGGCGCGATGTTGCCAAATGTGGGGAGGGGGGCCCGCCCCCCCCCCTAACAAAATTTAATTTTTTTCAATTTAGAAGAAATTTAGAGAAACAGTTTAAACTTAACAAAAATTAAAAAAAAAACGTCATCTAATGGTGGCCACGGCCGATTCCGAGCCGGCGGTACATCGCCGTGGCGTAGTCGAACATGTCGTCGTCGTCGTCGTCGATGGGCGGCTCATCCTTCGTCGGCGGCAGGCGGCTGCACCCCTCGCTGCTGCTCCTGCACCGACCGCGTGGAAGGACCAGCCGTCCCCTCGTCGTTGTCGCTGTCGACGACGACGACGTGGCGCCTGGCGCGCTCGGCCTGCTCCCGCCGCCAGTCCTGCGCGGACCAACTGGCGGCGAACTCGTCGGTGGCCGGCAGGATGTCATTGAAGGATACCCGCTCCAGCATCCTCTGACCCGGAAATTCTTCCGGATCCTCGCCGTCCGCCAGCTGGAGCGCTGCCGCCTTGTACTCCGGCGGTGGCGTCCACTCCTTCTTGGACTCGGGCTTGGGCCTGCCCAAGCGGAGGCTGCGAGGCGGCGAGGGAGGCGCGCGGCGCCTGCGCAGTGGGCTCGCCGGCTCGTCCTTCACCAGCGGGAGCGCGGTGACGGCGAGGGGTACGGCGAGTACCGCGTCGGGGACGTCGACGGCGCGCAGCAGGGCGCCCAGCGGTTGCTGGCGGCCTGCTGGCGATCGCGCGGGATGCGCGGCGGCATCACCAATGGCGGGTTGTTGCCGTTGGCGATGTGCTCTAGGACCCAGGAGAGGGTCCGTCCCGGAGCGCTCCACCACCGCTTCCGGCCTTCGTTGTTGTAGTTGGCCGGCGGAGGGCCAACGCCGTCGTAGGCCTCGATGCGTTCCTCGCGCTGCCGCGCAAAGAACACCGTCCGCGCCTGGAGGTTGTCGGGATCCCTCTGGGGGTCGTTGCGCTCCGCGTCGGTGAGCACCCCCCAGTAGTGCTCATAGATGGCGGCCCTGCGGGCCGCGCCGGTGGGGATGGGCGGCACAGCGAGGCCGCCGCGGCTCACCGCCCACCCCGTCTGGAGCCGAAAAGCCGGCGGGACGGGGTAGCCGGCACTCCACAGCGTCAGCGCCTCGTCAACGTGGAGCCAGAGGCGGCCAAACCCGTTGGCCGCCGCGCCGTCGTAGCTGTCGTAGCGTGCCATCGCAGAGAGAGGGGGAGAAGAGGGCGGCGTTTGGGGGAGGAGATGGTAGAGCTCGCCGTCGAGGTAATGCGCGTGCGACGGCAATGGAAACCGCCGCGGGTTTTTATACTGGGGGAGGGGAGGCGAGCTGTGGCCATTAACGCCGCCCTTCCCCTTTGACGGGACGCGTCGGCTGCACCGCCCGCTGCCGTTTGCTGGGAAGGCTGCGGTGAGCAGCGCCATTACTCGGCGCTGATGGCGAGGAAGAACGTCGCTACACGGCTGCCACGCGGGCCAGCTTTGACCGGGGTGGTTTGGCGCGAGCTCCCGCCTAATCCCGCCACCCGCCCTGCCAAGCGTCCATCCGGCTTCCCCGCTCGCACCCTGTAAATTGGGTTTGGCCTGGGGCCGCCGGGTAAATAACTGGGCCGCACCGGCGCAAAAAAAATGGGGCGCGCGGCTGGGCTTGAAATTTCGCGCCGGCGCCCCCCAAAACGCTATGCGGAGCCTTTGAGGCTCCCAAGTGAAGATGCTCTTAGTACTCCCTCCATCTCAAAATAGATGTTGCGGATTTGTCAAAATTTTGAGACGGAGGAAATAGTATTATTTGTTTTAGCATTCGTCTATTGTACCTCCATGCATGGTACCTTGCATCTTTGTGGTCCATCGATCTTGGAAATTGAAATTCTGTCCGTGATGTCGTGCCAAGCTGCCAACCAAGATGCAGCCAGGGCGGCCGCATCCATCTCTCTTTCCTGAGTCGCATGGCGGAGCGGAGGAGGGCCTCGGTGCCACCCTCTCTGTCCATTACTCTCTCATATTTTTCTTGGCACTCGAAGTCTCATCGGCGGAAAAAGAGTTGTACACAGCGCCAAGAAAATTAAGAATTTGTCATATAACAATAATGTTTAACATGTCGTTTTTATAGTTTACTCGTGATGCAATCTTCATTGTATATTCATCATTATTATTTGTTAGCTCAGACTTCATGCCTCGCAGACAGGCCACAGCTTCCAGGATACAAGATTGTGAGAATAAGAGTTTTGTTAAGTCTTCGAGAAGCGCACAATACAACCCGCGGACAACTTATCTCTGCCGCGGTAGAATCCCCCACGCCACCAACCCACACGCCCGCTTCATCCGCTACGCCAGGCGCCTCACCCACAATACACCCCCACCTCATGTCGTACCCAGGGCCGGCTCTATATTTTGCGGGCCCTAGAGCGATGTTGACAAGAGGGCCCCTAAGGGTAATATATATGTAATCATAACTAGATGTATAGACATATATGTGGTTATTTCACTTGCAAAAAATGTAATATCTAACCACACATTTATAGTTGGAGATGTCTATAATAAATAACTAAAGCAATAAAGCAATGTCACATTACAGTAGAAAGACTCAAAAAAGGGTAGCAAAATATAACAAGTATTTTCTCATAGTTCGTTTACCTCAAATAAAACCCAAATTTCAATGAGCTCATCGACAATTATGCTTCAGTCCTACTTGTTGTTGAAAAATATTTGTTTATACCACTTTTTTTGATTCAATAAGCTAATTCACTCGCTTTGTCTTCTTCCTTTTCGCAGCACCAGACAATTGTTTCGACATTCTAACACCTATAACTGGTTAATGGTGAAGGATCTTAGAGCAAGTACAATAAGGCTTAGTCAGCAGGCTATAAGTATTAAAATAATATACTTTTGCTTAGTTGGATGAGAGAGAGGAGGAGAGAGAAGATTAGCGGGCTCTTAGTTAAGAGTCGGATACAACACGTGCTCCTAGGCACCACGTGAGGCTGCAAAGTGGGCCATATATTCATAAAGTAGTATACTTTTGTACCTATCTATTGTACATGTTGATTATATGATTGACTATAGGTGACATGGACATGACTTATAGCAAGTACAATAAGACTTAGTCAGCAGCCTATAAGCATTAAAATACTATACTTTTGTTTAGTTGGATGAGAGAGATGAGGAGAGAGAAGACTAGTAAGACTCGGTTGCAACACGTGCTCCTAGGCACGGGGCTACCGGGCTGCGGTACCAAAGTTCGAGGGCGAGTGCACCGCGGTACCTAAGTTGTCTGAAATTGCCGCGTTTCGAAATGTTGGGCTGCCAACTACCAAGAGGGGCCATTTCGATGCAAACTCGTCTCGCCCCTACCAAATCCAAACATGTCGTGAAAGTGCCCCATGAAGTAGACGGTCGGGACCCTCATGTCAGTAATATTTTCGTGACATGAGCGCCAACGCGGCAACCACGTAGGTGAAACGAGAGACTAAAGGAGCATGGTGCGTTGATCAAATTCACAAATCCACTCCCTCCCTCCTTTCGTATGAACCCTAGCACCGGCGGCGTCGAAATCCCCTCTCCAACCAGAATGATCTCTTCGGGCATTTGACTTCCGGCGCTAAGTTGCTGTGCCTACTCGCTGCTACCGAGCTCTAATGCCGAATGCCATGCCAGCCGTTGCGACGATCTAGCCCGCCTCTACCGCCGACAAGCTGAGCAGCGCGAAGGATGGCAGATCCATTTGCCGAGGAATAAGTATTTCTGGCTAATTTCGGGTGAGCTACTCTTCTCTTTGCTATTCGCACTACCTATAACTTCTAGCTGACTATTGGCATTACAAAGATATATCGAACATAGAATTATTTGCTAGCATGACGCTGACAAACAATTCTTATCTTTTGTCTCCAATTTTATGTCAACTAGGATCTCCGCTGAACCCAAATACACTGTTCTGGTCACCATCTGCGGCTACCTCATTAAATTAGCACATGGGAAGAGCACGTGCAAACAAGCTCAGAATCTGAAGATGGAAGTAGCGCCTGTGCAGTTATGCACTATCCCTGGTTTGGTTGATGTTGTGTGTGAACTTGCTGAAATGAGGCCGGAGCAGACTGCACGGTTTAGCATCCTTGATGAATGAGGCTTCAATGTTCCTATAGCGTGTGATAGTCAGCTAATTGGGTTGATGAAACAGCATGTTGGGCTTTGCGTGTGTAACATACTGGATGAGGAAGCTCATGCTACTGGGAGTCGCCCAGCTATTATTGGACATGGAGGTCTAACTCGAACCCCTGCTGTTGTTGAGCAAAATGTGGTTCCTCGACCGCGACATGCTTCTGTCAGGCAACCTCCTCGTAGGAGTCCCCGTATTGCCGTTGTGGAAAACTCTGCCCTGGAATCTGCTGGTACTGGTCGTCCCCGTCCTCGTGCCCATGTTGATGCGGCTGCTGCTTACCCAATCCATGCCGTTGTTGAGCAAACTAAGGCTTCCGGAGGCTGCCCCCTGTTGTTGCCAAGACCGCCGCCTTGTGTGCTGCTCCTCCTCGAAACCGTCCTCAAGTTGTGCGAACCCGTGCTCTGGAATCTGCTGGTACTAGTCGTCCTCATGTTGTTGTTGATCTAGACGTTGTTGACCCAATCCCTGCCGATGTGGAGCAAACTAAGGCTTCTGGAGGCTGCCCCACTGTTGTTGCAAAGACTGATGCCTTGTCTCCTCCTCGAACCCATGCTCGGGTTCAGTGAGCTGTTGGTCTGGAGCTAGCTCATGGTCTAGACTCTGCTAGCACTCGAAATACTGCTGTTGTGGGAACTGCTCCTGATCATCGATGTGGCATGGCAGTAGCTGATCATATTGTGGCTTCCGTTAGAAGGGGTCTTGCATGTCCACCATGTAATGTAGCTCCCGCTGCTAAGGGCCCTCGCCTTGCTCCTAGTCCTGGTACTTCCACAGAGGTTGATCCAGCTAACGATGACGCTGGTGATGGCGGCGGTGGCATTAGGGCTAGGTCTGATGGTGCCGCTCCATCTCTCGAACCTCTCAGAGATTTCTATCCTGAAGAACCTGATGATGGCAAAGTAATCGTTTGTATCGGTGTCACGGATTATACTGCAAAATTAGATGATGGCACAAAAAAATTCTATGACGAGTTTGATGTAATCCTTGGCAGATACGACCCTGAAGTGGTAGAGTTATCTGACCTGATGGCATCGTTACGTGTGAAGGTGTTGTGGGGGTCCTCCCATGAAGCACGTTTGTTATATTATGGTTACATGAGCAAAAAGGCTATCAAAGTGAAAGATATCAGGGATTTAGTTGTACCGTTTACAAGGAAACATTATAGAGGTGAAGTTTACTTCCACTTGATAGTGCTCACGGTTGGAGAGGAATTGGAACTCGACAATAGAGATGATGGACTTTTAGAAGGCATGCGTGACCTGATCCATGGCATCACTGGGGCTGGTGCGACAGAGGGTAGCTTCGAACAGAGGAAAGTCTTACAGAGGAGCGTCATAAAGAGGAGCAGGAAGAGCATCCCTAGAAAGGGCACCCCGAAGAAGAACGTCACCAAGGAGACCACGCCAGAGAAGAGGACGCCCAAGCGTCGCATGACAAATGGCACCATGCCGCAGAGTACACCCCTGAGATCCAGTCAAAATGCCACACCGAATGGTACCAGCAAAAATGCTAAGAGGGCTAGCACGGTGGTGAACACTCCCAGGAGTGGTAGCAAAGAGGCGAAGATGGCTAGCACGGAGGCTACCACACATAGTGGGAGCAGAAAAATACTAATTTGGAGCGGAACACACCGCTGTCAGGGAATTATGCCAGCACGAAGGAGAACACGCCCAATAGTAGCAGCAAAAGGGCTAATTTGGAGCGGAACACGCCGCTGAGGTCAGGAAATAATGCCAGCACGGAGGAGAAGACACCCAATAGTAGTAGCAAAAGGGCTAATTTGGAGCGGAACGTCAGGCAATAATGCCAGCATGAAGGAGAACACGCCCAATAGTAGCAGCAAAAGGGCTAATTCAAAGAAGAACACGCCGCAGAGGTCAGGCAATAATGCCAGCACCCTAGACCAACACCCGTGAGGGGAGGAAGTAAGGAGGTCACACCCAAGAGCAGCAGCAAAAAGCCTAGTTCGATGGGGAATGGAACGCGGATGTCAAGCCCTACTGATACCATCAGGAAAGATTACATCAGGAAGGAGGATGTACACAGGAAGAGCAAGAGGGTTATGTACACTCAAGATGAAATTGATTCTGACTGCTGTTTGTCCACTAAAGTACCTAGGATGCATGCAAACGTAAGACCACCCCATGTGGTTGCAGCAGAACCAACCGAGTGTCTTCGAGAAAATAGAGTTGACAGTGAGGTGGATTGGGGCAATGTTCCGGTCCATCCGAGTGGAGACGATGGTGCAACCCCACCCCTAGGAGTCAATATGATGTGTGCAGTACTAGGAATTAGAGACGATGGTGAGGATTCTGAATCAGATGAAGAAGAAGGCACTATAGAGAATCAAGAATCTAGTGATGATGAAATAGACGAGGAACTTAACGATGAGGCTGGTATTCCAGTCGATGATTTGGGTGTTGAAGTAGAAGAAATGAAACATGACCACGAGTATCCTATAATTTCGCTTGGCACCGAGTTCAGGAGCATGCATGAGTTTAGGATGTCGTTCCAGCATTTTTGTATCAAGGAGGAGTTCGACATTTATCGACTGAAGAACACTGCCGAGAGGTATGAGGCTCTTTGCAAGTTAACATGGATGAATGGACGGGCCGAGGTACATTGTCCATGGAGGATCACATCAAGATCCTTACCTGCGTCGAATGCAATTAGGGTACTGGGGCAATGGCAGCAAACCATTAGAACTCTCTCTCTCTTTTCACTCTATAACTACAATTGATGTGCGATATATTTCTGGCAACTAGTCGACTCCGCTTATCTTTTAAATGAATCTGTGTTGCAGGTGAACAAAATGGGCCCTCCACACATGTGTCCGACAGGCAGCAAACTGAAATCCTCAATGGCTGATACGGAGTGGGTGGCTATGCAATCTATGTCCATACTAAAGGATAACCCTAAGGAGACCGCGAAGAATATTCAGACTAGCCTCGATTCTAAATTCAACATTGTCCTTCCGTATTACATGGTTTGGAAAGGTAAAGAGAAAGCTCTAGGGGTCTTGCACGGGGATTGGACCAATAGCTTCAGGATGTTGTACAACTTCAAGGCGGAGGTACAAGCAAGGTGTCCGAGGAGTGTTGTGGAGATTGACACCGAATCAGAAGGTGGTAAAATATATTTCAAAATATTTTTCATGGCGCTTAAACCTTGCATCCAGGGATGCAAGGACGGCTGTAGGCCATATCTGAGTGTAGACAACACTGTCCTAACTGGCAAATGGAAAGGCTACCTGCCATCTTCCACAACACTTGATGGTCACAACTGGATGTTCCCAGTGGCATTCGGGCTGTTTGAAACAGAAACGGAGGAAAACTGGGTATGGTTTATGACGCAGCTCAGGAGATCAATAGGCCACATGGATCCATTGGCTATATCCATGGATGCATGCAAAGGGCTGACGAATGCAGTGAAGGAGGTGTTCCCGCGAGCTGAAGGTAGAGAATGCCATGGCCATATGATGCTCAACTTGTACTCACACTACGCAGGAAGCGTATTTCGTTACATGTTTCCTGCTGCTAGAGTTTACAAACCTAGTAGCAGCGAATATTTTATGAGCAAGATTTTTGCCGAAGCCCCTGAACTTCCAGAGTACTTAGCCATCCATCATTCACAGCTATGGAAGAGGAGTCAATTCAACCCTGACATCAAAGTTGATTACATAAACAACAACCTTGCAGAATGCCTGAATAACTGGGTGAAGGACATAAAAGTGCGTCATGTTCATATCTTGATGGACATCATGCGTGGTATGATCATGAAGCTGTTAAATATAAGGAGAGAGATCGGCAGGAGACTTAGAAGACATATGCTACCGCCAGTTGTACATCAACTACACAAGAGAAGCCGAGGACTTGCTCATCTTAAGGTTCTCCCGTCAACCAGCAGAAGCTGTGAGGTGGTCGATATGTCCAAGAGTGGAAAAAGGGATGTTGTGAACATCCAGCTGCGAGAATGCACCTGCTTAGAGTGGCAGTATACCGGGAAACCTTGTGACCACACCTTGGCCTTCTTGGTGAAGAAAAGAACTCTACCACATTTGGATCAGTATTTGTCAAACTACTACTCTATGGAAAAGTTCAGAGCTGCGTACGCTGGATCCATCGAGCCATGTACAGACCCATCTTAGTGGCCTCAAGTCCAACCGTCTTTCGAGCTTTGCCAACCAGTTACAAAAAGGGGCAGAGGAAGACCCCAGGTGAATAGGTTTAAGAATTTTCTCGAGAAGAAGGGTTCAGCTTTCTGTGCTACAAAGAAGGGCAAAAACAGATGCAAGACCTGCCATCTTATAGGCCATAGAGCAACTGGATGTCCCCTTAATGCTCCCAAACCTAGGTATGAGATGGTACATTCACACACAAAATTGTTTATAGTATGTAGATATAAGGTAGTAATCCATGTACTGGTTTTTTTACAGGAAGTGCAAGGTAAGAAACAAGACAACCGACTCAGTGATT
Source organism: Avena eriantha (assembly GCA_910589775.1). NCBI lineage: Eukaryota > Viridiplantae > Streptophyta > Magnoliopsida > Poales > Poaceae > Avena > Avena eriantha. Next base: position 63,562,697 of record OU342745.1, on the reverse strand, counting down.
TTGCTGCGGGAAGAAAACCAAAACGAGTGGAGTGATGGTGCCGGACAAGATTCTGGTGCTGATTGGCCTGACTTCCCTCAGCCCAGAGATGCAGGGTACGTGAAGGTAAGAAAATTGATACCCAGGAAGAGGAAGAAGGCATGAGATGAAGAAGACAGTGGACGTGAAGGAAAGAGGAAGAAAGTTAGCACCCAAGCAGAGAAAGAAGGCTAGCAGTGTAGAAGCCTAATGATGTATTGAACTTGAACCTATATATGTAGTTCGGTTAAACTCTGGAGCTGTGTGCGTGGAACTTGTCGGGCGAAACAATCTGCCTCCCGTACTCAGAGTTAAATGTATCGTGACTTTAGGATTGGATACGGCCGAGGCCACTAGTTGAATCCAAAATTGTGACGGTGCCACTACTATCTGAACAATCGTGATAGCTGAGCGGTTAAACCCTATCCAAAATCGATGGGTGTTAGTGGCACAGACATGAATTATTTATAGGCGCTTAATAAATTCCTGCTATTGGCATTACACTTATGATAAGTTTCTGGGCTGAAAAACAATTTCTTAAGATGGCTGCTCCACTCCACGAAGCAACAACTTATTTCAGCTGCTGGACAACGACATGGCAACATAAACTGCAAATGCAACAGATAATGTCCAGATAATGAGGAAATTGTTTCCACTATCTGGCCTAATCTTGAGCCCGTCTGTCTCACCACCTCCCTGCCCCTGCCTCCCCTGCACCTAGCAAAGCTCCCGGATCTCTCGCTCCATCACACGAATCTCCTCTTTCTTGTCCCACACAGCATCACGCAGATCCTGAACAAGCTCTCTATGAAATCTATCAGTGTCTTTTCGATCCAAACAAACATGTCACAGCCATAGTAGATCGAAGGAAACAAAAAAAAATTACATTACGATTTCCAGATCCGGGTTACCATTGTACCTACAGTAGGAACTTACCGCTCGGATGCTGTAGTTGCTGAATTTTCCTGCAGTATTTTCGTCGGTCCACGAAATCCATCTCGGCATCTTCTCACCGCACAAACACAGCATATCGGGTAGTAATCGTAGGGCGCCCTCCGGTACCTGATGGGGGCACCGACCTGACGGCGTTGAGATGACCCTGATTCTGACTGAGACGAACTGCATGAGCTGCGAGCCATGAGTGAGGGGAGCGAGGGCAGAGAAAAGAGGAGCCTTTGGATGTGAGGGTAGTGGTGAAGCGTGATTTATCCCTACTTAATAACTCAGGCAGAATCCTACCGTCCACATTCGGCTGACAGGTGGGGGACCTAGCGTGTGGACTTGTCAACCAAACCTCGCACCATCGTGGTTTAAAAGCCCTCTCGCGCGCATTGGACGAAATATTTTGGCACCTTGCCCACGTACATATCACTGGGAGGCCTTGCTTAGGAACCAGACACGCCTGGCCCACAATCTTACTCCCTCCTAGGAACTTGTCATGGCTCGCGCCAGAAGATCCATCTGCTCCACTGCTTCCGGTAGGGCTCGACGCGGCGGATCTACCCCAAGATCCTACCGTCGCAGTATCAAATTGCCATGGTTTCTTGAGAGGAGCGACGACGCTACGTATGCGAGCTCGGCCCCTCCTACCTGTAGAAGGACTGATGCGGCGTCAAGCTCGAGCAGGAGCCGCCAGGTGCGACGGCGCTCGGTCCATGCCAACCCCGTCACCTTCGTCATTGTCGATTTTGATGTGGAGGACGACGGGGACGAAGCTGTGCAGAATGCCATTGTTGCCTCCTTGGCGAAGGGCAAGCCATGGGTGGGAGTGGATGTCACTAGGAAGGGCATGGCGGTGTCACCAATTGAGGTGGACTCCGACGACAGCGGTGTGATGTGGGTTTCGATGTTGTTTAGGATGGTTGCAATTTTGGTTCTATTTAATGTGAGTACAATTATTGTAATGGGTTTGTCGAGCTATATTGAGAAATATGTGTAATAACAGCGTGTGAGTGCTTCCACTTTAGAAATTGTGTCTGTGCCATTTGCATGTTGCATTATCAACGTAGATTACATGTAAACAATCCAATGAAAATCAGATTACAACCATCATACGGTAGTGGCGAGATGGAAGAGAAGTTGGGACAGTGGCTTCGAGGGGAAGGAAGAGGAGGGGGGTGTGACACTGGCAGGTGGGCCCTTGGAACACGTGACACTGAAATGCGGGAGCGGGAGCACACGGTATTGCCGGTCTGTCTAGAGCAAGCGGACTTTGCAACGTGACAACAGCAAGCTGATTGGACCAATATAATAACTCGTCGAATTATTAAGGAGTACTGAAAACTACAACTGGGGTACATTCGCACAACACGTATGATCTAAGCACCTGAGAAGCATCGCTTAAGTCTAACAGTAATGACATCACAAGTACTACATTTCCCTGTCGGTCTTCTCGATACAAATGTAGAAATGCATCTGCCTGTTCGGTCCAGCACCGACAAGGTACTGAGATGGCACGCATAGGATCGACCTTAGGTCCACATACTCCACCTCCCGCGGCGTCGGGCAGCTCGGCGCCTCGGCTAGCACAAGAATGCTATCCGACGACGGCGGCTGGGCGTTCGCCCACATGCGCACCGTGTATACGGGCCAGGCGCACGAGACCGACCTGACGCATACGGCACCCACGACGTTGGGCCCAGCTCTGGTTCCCGGAACACCGGCAGTGATGGTTAGGACGAAAACAGAGCCGCCCCCCTTGGAAAATTAGCCGGCGGCGTGCCGAGTCAGTGAACAACACCTGCTCTTAGAGAAGTTGGGCTTGCCCGTATGATATCCTAATCACTTTGATCAAGTGTGCCTTTGCAAGGTGGACGACGAGCTCTGCCGGTGGGCCGGTGTACTTGCAGCCCGGCTCCATGCATGAGCACGCGCCGTGCGGGCACGCGAGCTCGTGGAGCGGGAGCTCGTGGTAGGAGTAACGACGAAAGAATCCTGGGTGGGAGCACACGAGCGGGAACGTCGCTGCGAAGTTGCACGTTAGGATCTCTAGATTCTTGGGCTGCAGCATCTGCCGCATCTGAAGTTCATCGAGAAATCAGAAAAAAGATTAGCAGTTAGATTGGAGAATAGTAGGAATATGTAGGATAAGTTCAAAAGCTTGTAAAATGATTTCTTAGCATGAAGGTAGCGACCCGAGAATTGGCGAATGTCATCGGCTTGCGGCTACGGTAGGATGGAAGTGAAGTGGGGAAAGTGGCTTCGAGGGGAAGAAAGAGAAGTACGGGGAGGAAGAGAAGTAACGGGGACGTGACACTGGGATATGTCCCACCGAACTCGTGAGTCGTGACACTCGCAACATGCCGGTTTGTCTAGAGCAAGCGTGGCCAATCATACCGCCGAACAGCCAACTCGAGGATCGCTCTCACGAAGACCATCCCAATCGTCCAAGCGCCCCTATCGAACAGTATGTAACAATCGTTAAGAAGAACAACTGTGTTATGGTGTGCCTATACTCGGTCTAATGGTGGATCCATTGGGGGGCTAAGGTTAGGGCTCTCCTAAGGTTAGGATCCATATGTGGTTTGTGGAAAAGAACACACATGCAATGACCACTGGTTGATCCATATGTGGTTTGTGGAAAGAACACACATGCAATGACACTGGTTGATCCATGCGTGGTTTGTGGAAAGAACACACATGCAATGACTCTAGTGCTACTTTTAGTATAAGAACACACATGTAATGACTCTAGTGGGTCCTGATACATTGCAAATGTATCTATAATTTTTGATGTTCCATGCTTGGTTTTATCCACATTCTTGTGTTTTGTCCACACTTTGGAGTACTTTTCATATGATTTCTTGGACTAACCTATTAACAAGAGCCACAGTGCCAGCTGCCTGTTTTCTGCTGTTTTCGATTCTAGGAAAGTCAGAAAATGAATATTCTTGGAATTGGACGGGACAAAAGCCAAAGTGCCTATTTTTCTGGAAGTCATCAGATGCTAGAGTACGAGATGGAGAGGGGCTAGGGGGCTGATACATTGCAAATGTATCTATAATTTTTGATGTTCCATGCTTGGTTTTATCTACTTTCTTATGTTTTGTTCCAACTTTGGAGTACTTTTCATATGATTTCTTGGACTAATCTATTAACAAGACGCCACAGTGCCAGTTGCCTATTTTCTGCTGTTTTTGGTTCCAGGAAAGTAAGAAAATGAATATTCTCGGAATTGGACGGGATAAAAGCCAAAGTTCCTATTTTACCGGAAGACTCACGGAGCCAGAATACGAGACGGAGGAGGGCCAGGGCCTGGCCACACCCCCCCAGGCGCGGGTCACCCCAGGCAGCGCTAGGGAATGGTGTGGTGGCCCCTGGCACCCCCTCGGTCTCCCCTCTCGCCTATAAGAGCCTCCCGATACCAAAACCTAGATCATCAACCAGAAATCCACGAAAAGTTCCGCAGCGCCGCCGCCACCAAAGGGGAGATTCGGGGGACAGAAAGGCTCTGTTCCGGCACCCTGCCGGGACGGGGAAGTGCCCCCGGAGGCATCTCCATCGATCTCCACCACCATCTCCATCACCATTGCTGATTCCCATGATGAGGAGGGAGTAGTTCTCTCTCGAGGCTAAGGGTTCTACCGGTAGCTATGTGTTCATCTCTCTCTATGCATGATCTTATTGAGATCATGAGCTTTGTAATATAGTAGATCTACCTTGCTACTCAAGTGCTTTAATGAATCTCTGCTCTCCTCATGTGTGTGAAAGTGACTGCGTGCTCACCATGGTGGCACTTAGGCTAGAGATTGCAAATACTTGTTATGAGTTATATTTGGAGTTGGATGTCTTTATGAAATTGTGGTGTTTGTTGGACTCATCTAGTACTCAAAGTGACAGTGTGGGGTTATCTAGATGGGAAAGGCTTACTTTGAGGTGTGTTGTTATAGCCCTACCATCGATTAGAGTGTTCAACCGGAGAGTAGTTAAGAGTAGTATCATGAAGAAGAATATATTTATATGAGAGTGTTCACTAGTGAAAGTATGATCCCTAGGCCTTGTTTCTTAGCATTGAAACACCATTTCCACGCCATTAAGCTATCTTCTATCACCGTTACCACTTATAATTATCCATACCACTTGTATTTCACTATCTCTTCGCTGAACTAGTGCACCTATACACCTGACAAGTGTATTGGGTGTGTTGGGGACACAAGAGACTTCTTGTATTTTGATTGCAGGGTTGCTTGAGAGGGGATACCTTTGACCACTTCCTCCCTGAGTTCGAAAAACCTTGGGTGATCCACTTAAGGGAAAACTTGCTGCTGTTCTATAAACCTCTGCACTTGGAGGCCCAACAACTATCTACAAGAATAGAAGTGCGTAGACATCAGGGGCCACCACACCACCTGGCCGCGCGACCCAGCCTGTCCCGTGCCAGGGGGTGGTCTAGTGGCCTCCGACACCCGCTCGGCCTCCCTTCCGCCATAAGATGCCCTCAGGACGAAAACCCTAAGTACCTGATCAAAAATCCACAAAAGAGTCTGTAGCCACCGTCATCTCCATCCCTAGATCACGAGGGATCTAAAGCTCTTCCCGGCACCCTGTCGAAGAGGGGAATTCACCCTGGGGGCCTTCTTCATCATCATGCAAGCCTCCGGTGTGATGCGTGAGTAGTTCATCCTTGGACTACAGATCCATGTAGTAGCTAGATGGCTGGTTCTCCTCCTTTGTGCTTTCATGTCTAGATCTTGTGAGCTTCGTTCATGATCAAGATCATCTATTTGTAATTTTGCATGTTGTGTTTGCGGGGATCCGATGGATATTGAGATGCTATTTCAGATTGATTATTGATTCTATCATGTCTTTGTTATTTGTGATCTTGCATGCTTTCCGTTGTTAGTAGCTATCTTGGCTAAGTAGATGCTAGCAACTCCAAGAGTTAGTATTTATGCTCGATAGTGGGTTCATGCCTCTGGTAATCTGGGGAAGTGAAAGAAATCTCTAAGGTACTAGATGTGTTATTGCTACTAGGGAGAAAACAACAATCCTTTGTTCATAGAACAATCGTATTGTTTACTTTACATGCAATTCATAAAGCAATAATCTGTTGCTTACAACTTAATACTGGAGGGGGTCGGATGATAACATGAAGGTGGATTATTAGTCATAGATGCAGTTGGATGGCGGTCTATGTATAATGTTGTAATGCCCAATCAACTCTCAAAGGAGTCAAGATGATTAGTATATGCATGTATTGCTTTCTTGATGTTTATCAATTGCGCCGCTGTAATTTGTTCACCCAACATGTTATCTATCTTAAGGAGAGCCACCTCTAGTGAACTATGGATCCTGGTCCTTTTCTTTACATACAATCTACAAAATGTTACTGCTTTGTGTTTACTTTCTGCAAACTATTACTTCCTTCCATTCGATACGTTTAATCCTTTGTTTTCAGCAAAACACGTTGAGATTGACAACCTCATCACAAGTTGGGGACAAAGTTCTGTGGTTGTGTTGTGCAGGTCACCACGTTGCTACTAGTACCGGCAGTGCGCCCTACCAAGGCTCAGCTAGCAACACCTTTGGGGTGTTTCCTTGCTCCTACTGGTTCGATTAAACCTTGGTTTCATAACTGAGGGAAAGTTGCAGCTGTGCTCATCATACCTTCCTCTTGGGGTTCCCAACGAGCTCTACATCAACACTGAGCCATCAAGCATTTTTCTGGCGTCGTTGCCGGGGAGTCAAGGACATCTTCACAAGGGGAGTCCCTCATAACCAATCTCTTTACTTTGTTATTTTTGTTTTGCTTAGTTTCTTTTTCCTTTGTTTGCTTGTTTTGTTATCAAAAACACAAAAAATTAGTTTTACTAGTTTGCTTTCTTATTTGAAAACACACACAAAAATGACTACTCTTGAAAACACTAAGTTGTGTGACTTCACTAGCACCAACAACAATGATTTTATGAGCACACCTATTGCTCCACCTGTGCCTGAAGATACTTTCTTTGAGATAAAACTTGCTTTGCTCAATCTTGTTATGAGAGAACAATTTTCTGGTATTGGTAATGAAGATGCTGCTGCCCATCTAAATAACTTTGTTGAACTTTGTGAGATGCAAAAGCATAGGGATATAGATGGTGATATTGTTAAGCTGAAATTGTTTCCTTTCTCTTTGAGCGGAAAAGCTAAAGAATGGTTGAATTCCTTAACTAGGAATAGTATTGATTCTTCGAATAAATGCAAAGATGCTTTTATTGGAAAATACTATCCTCATGCTAAGATTATATCTATGAGAAGTGAAATAATGAAGTTTAAACAATCTGATAATGAACATGTTGCTCAAGCTTGGGAAAGAATGAAATCTTGGGTAAAGAATTGTCCCACTCATGGACCGACTGCTTGGATGATCATCCAAACTTTTTATGCAGGATTGAACTATTCTTCAAGGAACCTATTGGACTTTGCTGCTGGAGGTACCTTTATGACCATTACTTTGGGTGCTGCAACAAAACTTCTGGACAATATGATGGTTAATTATTCTGAATGGCATACTGAGAGAGCTCCACAAGGTAGGAAGGTAAATTTTGTTGAGGAAACTTCCTCCTTGAGTGATAAGATTGATATTATTATGTCTATGCTTGTTAACGGGAAAGCCCATATTGATCTAAATAATGTTCCTTTAGCCACTTTGGTTGCTCAAGAAGAGCAAGTTGATGTGAACTTCATAAGAAATAATAATTTTGGCAATAATGCTTATAGGAATAATTTTGGTAACAACAATTATAAGCCATATCCTCCCAACAATGGCAATGCTTATGGAAATTCTTACAACAATAATAGGAGTGCACCCTATGAACTTGAAGTTATGCTTCAGGACTTTATTAGTAAACAAACTACTTTCAATAAAACTATTGAGGAAAAACTCTCTAATGCTGAAAGAAATATATAATCTTTGGCTGAAGCTCAATCCTCTTTGATCAATAAAATGGCTGCTAAACCTGAAACTAATGATAATCCCTTTGTAGCTACTAATGCTATACAAGTAAGAATTGATGAAAATGTTAGACTATTAGCTGAATTACATGCTAAGTGGGAAAGAGAAGATGAAATTGCTAGAAACATTAGTGTTTCTACTATCACCACCACTAGTGTTGAGGCTAGTAATAATTCTACTACTTTAGATGATAAATTTGATTTTGATCTTGATGGTTGCAATATCTCTGAAGTTATTAAGTTCCTACAAAAGCTTGCTAAAATTCCTAATGCTAGTGCGATGAACATGGCCTTTACAAAACACATTACTGATGCTCTCATGAAGATTAAAGAAGAAAAGATGAAACATAAAGCTTCTATTCCTATTAAACAAGAAGATGGTTGGGAACCCATCATTAATATGAAAGTGAATGACTTTGATTTCAAAGCTTTATGTGATCTTGATAATAGTGTTTCTATTATGCCTAGAAGGATTTATGATATGCTTGATTTGCCTCCACTTGAAGATTGTTATTTGAATGTCCCACTTGATGATAATGCTAAAAAGAAAGTCATGGGGATTCTTAATGATGTTCTTATTATGGTTAACAATTCCTATGTCCCTGTTGATTTCTATGTTTTGGATGTTGAATGCAATGCTTCTTGTCCTATTACTTTGGGAAGACCTTTTCTTAGAACTGTTGGTGCCATTATTGATATGAAAGAAAGCACCATTAAATATCAACTCCCACTCAAGAAAGGTATAGAACACTTCCCTAAGAAAAGAGAGAAGATTTATTTTGCTTCTCCTATGAAAACAAAATTTGGTCTTAATGCTTCTTCATTTGAGAACACTTGATTCTTTTTCTTTGCTTCTTATGCCTAACTTAAAGGCGTTAAAGAAAAGTACTTATTGGGAGATAACCAAAAACTTCTAGACGAGTCTTGGAAGTTATTACTTTAGTAATAACTGCTCCTTATCCTTTTTATTTGCTTTTTGTGCCAAGAGTAACCTCTAATGAGAGAGAAGTAATGATTGGGAAAGTTTCTGTCCCGAAACAGATTTCTGTGCTTCACCGTAAAAATTCGTGTAAAATCTCTGAATGTATTTTTGAGACCTAACTTTTTGTGCTTCTGACCCGGGTTGTTATCTAACTTTCGTTAGTTCAACACTTTTTGATTTGAGCAACAGAAGGTCTTCGAAAAAATTCGTCTTTACCTGCTGGTCTGTTTTGACAGATTTCTGTCATTTTCTGCATTTGCTTCTTGTTGGTTCCTTTTTGAGTTCTTTTGGGGAATTGAGATTTTTTAGGGAAGTGCTACAGTAGCTAGTGTTCTAATGGAAGTTTATTTGATGTTATAACTGAACCTTAAGGCCTTTTATTTTGAGTACACTAATATTGCTAATAAAGATTGTGTGAAGTTTTATATGAAGCAAAAATTTCAGGTGTATGGAAAGAATAAGTAATGAGATGAATGATGGACTAAAGCTCAAGCTTGGGGATTCCACGCGTGTCACCCCAAGAAATATCCAAGAAGCACAAGCGTCAAATCTTTGGGATTCCCAAGGCATCCCCTTCTTCATCAATAAAAATCCCAGGTTGCTTCCAAACGCTTCATTTTTATTGTTTCATGCACAGTTGTGTTGTTCTTGGAGCGTCTTATTTTTCGTTTTCGTTTTGGTTTTTTGTTTGCTTGGTTTTCTTAGTTTTCTGAATAAATTGGTTGGACCCCCTCTTTCATACTTTGGTTTGCAAATAGTTTGGTTTGGTTTGGAAAAGAGTAGGAAAGTTCATGCTTATGTGGTAAAAAGAGCTTGTTTTTGATTGTGGCATATGCTTTGTCATGCCATGCTTGATATTGTTTTGGCTTTATGCTTAGTATTCTTTGCTGTATCATGAATTTTTATAAACAATTGAGATTGCTTAATGTGCCTTGGATGAATCATGCATTGTTTTCGCATATTAAAGCATAGTACAGTGGTATTCTCCTTTGATGCTTTATTTGGGTTGACTTGGCGCATGCTCACACCATGTTATGACTATATCAAGTCACCATAACCTTTATGATCCTTTAGTTTTCAACTTGTAGTATCACTTTATGCTTTGATCAATGATGTTTTGTCGCTTTGCATGATTATGGCCATTATTGCTCTCTTAGTTTGTCGCTCCCAGTCTTTTGCTAGCCTCCACAACCAAGTATGAGTTCCACTCATGCATCCAACTCCCTAAACCAAGTTATTCCAAAGATTCCACCATACCTACCTATTAGCATATTCTATTCCAATCATATTCATGCTTTTGTTTACCTTCCAAATTAAACTTGTTATGAGAAAACTAGTGATTAAAGCTCTCACAAACTTGATGGCATACTTTACTTTTTTCCATCTAATAAACTTGAACCATTGGGTCCTTATTTGTTGCGTATATGCTTGCTCTTTATAAGTTGAAATTAGCAGAACCATGTACCATGGGGAACGCTTTCAACATTGCACTTGTACTTTGTACCCCGTTGATATCATGTTCTTTTGCTTACGGATCCCGGCGGTGTGAAATAAAATTTGAACTTGTAAGATCATGGAGTTTGTATGTGTGTTAGAGAAACGCCTGGGCCGCTAGCCTAAGCCATGCCTAATCATGGTGGAAACTTGCATCATCACCATAATGAGCACTCTATGAAGCATCCTCAATAAAAACCTATGAAAATAGCAAATAAAAAGATCGATGAGATGCTCATTGTCTGCTTGCCTTGTCATTTTGATTATGGGATAGCTCCTGTATCATGTGCAAGGGGTACCCCGTTGGCGGTTCTTTATGATACACATGTACTTACAATGACAAGAGCTTACTCGTGACTAAAGTTCAGTAGCATGAGGATCGGTCTTCGTAAGTAAGGGGCATGAGATTTCGGTTTATAACTTGTCAAGCATATCCTCTTAGTTGTGTCACTTTAACCTTAATCACCTTAAAGATGCTTATGATAGGGGCAATGAGAGCTGGAAGCTATAAGTACCATAATTTTTGGAAGCTCTTTATGAGACTTGAATCCCTACTTCCTTTTATGAAGGCCTTTCTTCCACCATTATATGTTGAGTCTCCACCTTCTACCTTTATGCACCTACTTTGAGAGCATAGTGGCCATTCTTAGTTCTATGTGCATTGTCCCAAGACTAGTTAATTGATGCATAACTTGATATTTCTTGTTTTAAACTATTTGTATCTAGTCACTTTTATGAACTTTGAAGGTGTCCTATGCATTTCTATGAGGGACAAGCTGAATATTATTATGATGTGTTTTCTTTATGTGAAACAAACAAACGTCTTGCAAAGCATTGTTATTCATGAATCTTTTGTTTGTGCCTTTTCATGTTGCATCATAGTTTCTTTGTCTTATTGCTAGAACTTTGTCTTTCATGCTATGATTGAAGTACTATGATCCCAGCTTTGAATGTTTTACAAAAACTTTGATCAAGTCTTTGATGGTGCATGTCACCTCAAAAATTATTCTTTCTTTTTATCACTTACCTACTCGAGGACGAGCAGGAGTTAAGCTTGGGGATGTTGATACATTGCAAATGTATCTATAATTTTTGATGTTCCATGCTTGGTTTTATCCACTTTCTTGTGTTTTGTCCACACTTTGGAGTACCTTTCATATGATTTCTTGGACTAACCTATTAATAAGAGCCACAGTGTCAGCTGCCTGTTTTCTGCTATTTTTGATTCCAAGAAAGTCAGAAAATGAATATTCTCGGAATTGGACGGGACAAAAGCCAAAGTGCCTATTTTTCCGGAAGTCATCAGATGCCAGAGTACGAGACAGAGAGGGGCCAGGGGGCCACTACACCACCTGGCCCGCGCCAGGGGGTGGTCTGGCCGCCTCCGGCACCCCCTCGGCCTCCCCTTCTGCCTATAAGATGCCCTCGGGACGAAAACCCTAAGTACCCGATCAAAAATCCATGAAAGAGTCTTTAGCCACCGTCATCTCCATCCCTAGATCGGGAGGGATCTAAAGCTCTTCCCGGCACCCTGCCGGAGAGGGAAATTCACCCTAGAGGCCTTCTTCATCATCATGCAAGCCTCCGGTGTGATGCGTGAGTAGTTCATCCTTGGACTACAGATCCATGTAGTAGCTAGATGGTTGGTTCTCCTCCTTTGTGATTTCATGTCTAGATCTTGTGAGCTCCGTTCATAATCAAGATCATCTATTTGTAATTCTGCATGTTGTGTTTGCGGGGATCCGATGGATATTGAGATGCTATTTCAGATTGATTATTGATTCTATCAGGTCTTTGTTATTTGTGATCTTGCATGCTTTCCGTTGTTAGTAGCTCTCTTGGCCAAGTAGATGCTAGCAACTCCAAGAGTTAGTATTTATGCTCGATAGTGGGTTCATGCCTCTGGTAATCTGGGGAAGTGACAGAAATCTCTAAGGTACTAGATGTGCTGTTGCTACTAGGGAGAAAACAACAATCCTTTGTTCACAGAACAATCGTATTGTTTACTTTACATGCAATTCATAAAGCAATAATCTGTTGCTTGCAACTTAATACTGGTGGGGGTTCGGATGATAACCGGAAGGTGGATTATTAGTCATAGATGCAGTTGGATGGCGGTCTATGTATAATGTTGTAATGCCCAATCAAGTCTCAAAGGAGTCAAGATGATTAGTATATGCATGTATTGCTTTCTCGATGTTTGTAAATTGCCCCGCTATAATTTGTTCACCTAGCATGTTATCTATCTTAAGGAGAGCCACCTCTAGTGAACTATGGATCTCGGTCCTTTTCTTTACATACAATCTACAAACTGTAACTGATTTGTGTTTACTTTCTGCGAACTATTACTTCCTTCCATTCGATACGTTTAATCCTTTGTTTTCAGCAAAACACGATGAGATTGACAACCTCATCGCAAGTTGAGGACATAGTTATGTGGTTATGATGTGCATGGCTCCACGTTGCTACTAGCACCGGTAGTGCGCCCTGCCAAGGCTCAGCTAGCAACACCTTTGAGGTGTTTCCTTGCTCCTACTGGTTTGATTAAACCTTTGTTTCATAACTGAGGGAAACTTGCTGATGTGCTCATCATACCTTCCTCTTGGGGTTCCCAACGAGCTCTACATCAACACTGAGCCATCGGGTCCATATGTGGTTTGTGAAAAGAACACACATGCAATGACCACTGGTTGATCCATATGTGGTTTGTGGAAAAGAACACACATGCAATGAACATTGGTGGATCCATATGTGGTTTGTGGAAAAGAACACACATGCAATGAACACTAGTGGATCCATAAGTGGTTTGTGAAAAGAACACACATGCAGTGAACAATGGTGGATCCATATGTGGTTTGTGGAAAGAACACACATGCAATGACTCTAGTGCTGGTTTTAGTATAAGAACACACAAGCAATGACTCTAGTGGGTCATATGTGATTTGTGAAAAGAACACACATGCAATGCCGCTGGTTGATCCATATGTGATTTGTGCAAAGAACACACATGCAATGCCATTGGTTAATCCATGTGTGGTTTGTGGAAAGAACACACATGCAATGACTCTAATGGATCCATATGTGGTTGGTGAAAAGAACACACATGCAATGACCACTGGTTGATCCATATGTGGTTTGTGGAAAGAACACACATGCAATGCCATTGGTTGATACATGTGTGGTTTGTGGAAAGAACACGCATGCAATGAGTCTAGTTGGTCCATATGTGGTTTGTGAAAAGAACACACATGCAATGACCACTGGTTGATCCATATGTGGTTTGTGGAAAGAACGCACATGCAATGACACTAGTTGATCCATGTGTGGTTTGTGGAAAGAACACACTTGCAATGACTCTAGTGCTAGTTTTAGTATAAGAACACACATGCAATGACTCTGGTGGGTCCATATGTGGTTTGTGAAAAGAACACGCATGCAATGACCACTGGTTGATCCATATGTGATTTGTGGAAAACAACACACATGCAATGAACACTGGTGGATCCATATGTGGTTTGTGGAAAAGAACACACATGCAATGAACACTGGTGGATCCATAAGTGGTTTGTGAAAAGAACACACATGCAGTGAACACTGGTGGATCCATATGTGGTTTGTGGAAAGAACACACATGCAATGACTCTAGTGCTGGTTTTAGTATAAGAACACACAAGCAATGACTCTAGTGGGTCCATATGTGATATGTGAAAAGAACACACATGCAATGCCACTGGTTGATCCATATGTGGTTTGTGGAAAGAACACACATGCAATGCCATTGGTTAATCCATGTGTGGTTTGTGGAAAGAACACACATGCAATGACTCTAATGGATCCATATGTGGTTTGTGAAAAGAACACACATGCAATGCCATTGGATGATCCATGGGTGGTTTGTGGAAAGAACACACATGCAATTACTCTAATGGATCCATATGTGGTTTGTGGAAAAGAACACACATGCAATGACCACTAGTTGATCCATGTGTGGTTTCTAGAAAGAACATACATGCAATGACACTGGTTGATCCATGTGTGGTTAGTGGAAAGAACACACATGCAATTACTCTAGTGGGTCCATATGTGGTTCATGTCAGGAACACACATGCAATGTCATTGGTGGATCCATGTGTCGTTTGTGGAAAGAACACACATGCAATGACCACTGGTTGATCCATGTGTGGTTTGTGGAAAGAACACACATGCAATGACACTGGTTGATCCATGTGTGGTTTGTGGAAAGAACACACATGCAATGACTCTAGTGCTAGTTTTAGTATAAGAACACACATGCAATGAAGTGGGTCCATATGTGGTTTGTGAAAAAAACACACATGCAATGACTGGTTGATCCATATGTGGTTTGTGGAAAAGAACACTGAAAGGGTAATTTACCTTATATTGTTTTTGGTTGACAATGACACCATAGTTAGTGCGGACTAATGCTACCTACCAGTGTCTTGAACAGGTTTTAGTCCACCGGGATGTTGGAAGATCATCGAAGACCCCCCATTTCGATAATGAAGAGAAGTGCCGTAGTTTTACCTTTTATATGTTTCTTGAGTATTTAGAAACACCGCACTATTAAGAGGGGTTATCTCGATGAGCTTGCTGTGGATGTTTTTCTAAGCCTTATACACATCATTTACACCCACTTGTTCCATCACCATAGAGAGAGAAGAAAGAAGTCTAAGTTTGATAACATCTCTGCCAAACTCGGTTCTCAGGCCGGTTGAACCTGTTCCTGGACCGGACGGTCCGGTACCAGTTCCGGTCAACCGAGCCCAAACCGGGATTCTCGGTTTCGTATATCGAATCTATCCGGGCTCACACACAGTGAGTATCCTGGTTTGGATTCCGGTTGACCGGGTTGTACACCGGACGGTCCGGTACCAGTTCCAGTCAACCGAACCCAAACCGGGATTCTCGGTTTCGTATACCGAGTCTATTCGGGCTCACACACAGTGAGTATCCCGGTTTGGATTCCGGTTGACTGGGCTGTAGACCGAGCGGTCCGGTGTGTGGTCCGGTCCAACCGAACTTAAAACCGAGTTTCGTAGGAAATGCTACAAACGGCTATATTTCTCCCTTGAGTATAAATACCTCTTCTTCTAGATTGAGGAGGTTAGGCATCAGTTCATATCTCATACTTGGAGCTCTCTCTCTCTCTCCCCATTGTTGAAACACAATTTCTTGAGGATCTCCCTTTCTACCCAATCAAACTCAAATCCCTTTGGTAGAAAGCAAGAGGAGATCCCGATCTATGTTTCCACCATGCCAAATTTCATTCCCCCTTGAGTTCATCGAGTTAGCTTGTTACTCTTGGGTTTGTGGGAAACCCTAGGCGGCTAGGGTCGCCCAGAGGCATTCAGCTTGTGATTTTCTCTGTGGAAAGTTTGTGAGGGTTTGGAGACTACCTTAAAAGTCTACCACGAGTAAGTGAGCTATTCCTTCGTGGGATAGGCTCGGAGAAGAAGGTGAGCCTTCGTGGTATTGGGGAATCCTTCGTGGAACCTCACACCTCTCCAACGTGACGTAGCCCCCTGCCCAAACATGGTGAACACGGGAATACATCTTCGTCTCTGCGTGCTTGGGTTATTCCTTAACCCCTCTCTTACTTGTGTTGTTTACTTTGTGATAGCCTTCGTGCTTGACGTATCTTGTTTCTTCATCTAGGTTTCCTCACCTAGTTTGCATTTAGGCACACTTATATTCCGCAAAGCCTAAAACTTGCAAAAGATTATAAAGAATTTGTTAGAAACCTATTCACCCCCCTCTAGGTAAACCATCTTACACTTTCAATTAGTATCAGAGCCAGGTTCTCTTCTAAGGGCTTTAACGCCTAAGTGAAAAGATGGTTTTCTCCGACGATGAGGAGGGAAAGACTTATTCGGTCAAGGAGATCCATGAACTCTTTGCCAAACAATCCCTTGAAAAGGCTAAGGCGGATTCTGATCTCCTTGCTCGAATAAGTTTTCTTGAAGGACGTTTTACGGGGATGGGCGAGGGGTCATGCTTGCTGGACCTTCGGTAGTACCTCAAGGGAGGCCGATGGACACCGATAAGGAGGCTATGAACGAGGCCTCTAGTGAGAGTGACCCGACGAAAGCCTCCATGCCCCTAATCCATTTTCGTATATATATCCCAAACAAAAGAACATCATGCCTCATATTAATGGTTCAGGTCCCGCACCTCACTATGATGGAACTCACTTCTCTCATTGGAAAGTTTCTATGGAATCTCATCTTCGCAGTTGCAGCGTGGAGCTTTGGGAGATTGTGGGCAAGGGCTTCTATCCACAAGATCCCAATAATCTCACTCTAGGAGAGTACTATGATCGTCAACTAAATGCAGCGGCTTGTGACAAGATAAGGAGTGCCATTCACCGCACACTCTATGATCAAGTTAGCAACATTCCCACCGCTAAGGAGTTGTGGGAGAGGATTTTCATTCTCCAAGAGGGAACTTCCCTTATCCAAAAATCCAAGTATGAAGCCGCCAAGTCGGAGATGAGAATGTTCATGAACAATGATGGTGAGTCCATCGCTGAAGCATATAAGAGATTTGTTGCCCTCCGTGTCAAGATTGATGGTATTGGTTGTGACAAGTATGAAGATGGGTTCAACTTGAATGATGAGCTTATAAAGTCCAAGGTTATCTCCATGATTGCCGCCTCTGACAAGAAGCTTGCCTTGAACTTGCAACTTCTTGATTCAGCTCGCCATTTCTCGCCTGATGATCTCGTGTCCTATCTTGTTGCCACGGACAATATGGCGGATGAAGGACAAAAGATCAAGGAGATCAACTGTGCCATTGGGCCTTCTCAATCCCTAGCATTGAAGGCCAAGTATGCGCAATAAAGTGGTGTGAATGATGAAGATAGTGATAGCGAGGGCATCGATGACATGCTAGCTCAAGTTGCTCTCTTCACCAAGAACTTGAAGTTTCGAAGAAGAAGAAGCTCAACCGGACCTAGCGAGAAGAAGAGAAATTGCTACAATTGTGATGAGTCGGACCACTTTGCTGACAAATGCCCATATGAGAAGAGACTTGACAAGCCCAAGTATGAAGAGGGCGCGAGCCAAGATTAAAGCCAAACCCCATCAACGAGAGATACAAGAGGAACAAGAAGTGTGATGGCAAAGGCTTTCTTGGCCAAGAGTACCTATCCGATGTGGAGAGTGAAGATGAGGAGAAGGTTGTGGGGGTGGCCGGTTTGGCGTTTGCCGAACCCGGGTCACTCTTCACATATGACTACACCAAAGACTATGCCGATGACTCCACCACTCCCAAGGTCACCGGCACTTGCCTCATGGCAAGGAGTACCAAGGTAATATCTTCCCCTCCATATCTCTCTAGTATCTTGGATGATCATGTTAGTACCAATGATAGTGACGATGATGAATTCGATGAAAACTATGTTCAAGAAATGTGTAAAATCATGAAGTCCCTTCCTAGCAATGCTCATGCTAGATTCAAACAATTAAAGAGCCTTGTCAATTCACGTGATGAGACCATTGATAGTTTGGAGTCTCATATTGATGATGAGAAACTAAGATTCAATCTTCTCGAGAACGAGCTAAGCAAGGAAAGGGACATTACTTCTCTTCTTAAAAAACGAATTGAAATCTATGAGCTAGATAACGCAAAAGATATGGATACCATAGATAGAGCCATCACCTTGTCCCAAGAACTTGATACTTCGAAGAAAGAACTTGAGGTTGCTCATGCTTCTCTCACCAATGACCTTGGTAACCTTGAGAAAGCTAATTTGATTGTCAAGCGTGAGCTCATAAAACTTGGGGAGAATCATGATCAACTTCGAGTGTCCTATGAGAAAGCTCTTGGTACATTGAAGGATCCTATTATTGTTGAGGATACTACTTGTGCTTCTAACCCTTCCTTGGATCAAGCTAGTCTCCTTGAGGAGAATAAGAAGTTGAGGGAACAACTCGAGATGGAGCGTCTCAAACCTATCACCAAGGGCAAGATTCTTGATGAGATTCTTGCTCGACAAACGATAAGAGCTCCAAGGCAAGGTATGGGGTATGACCCCAAGAACGACAAGAGTGGTGCCAACCCACCTAAAAGGATCAACTTTGTGCGTGAAGGGCACAAGGTGGTTGACCAAGTAAAGAAGAGTGTCGTGAATGGGGGAGCCACTAGGGGCAACCCTAACCACAAGTTTGCAGGAAAATCTGACCCCTCCTATGTGCTATGTAAGGGCACTCAAGGAGATGTTGATGCCAAATACGTTGGCCCTCGCAATGGTTATGCTTATAGATGGTACTCAATTTGGGTACCAAAAGATCTTGTTGCTAATGCTAAGGGACCCATTACTCAATGGGTTCCTAAATCAAAGAATTGATTTTGTAGGGTTATGCCTCTGGTGTACCAAAATGGGTGTTTTATAGTGGATGCACCAATCATATGACCGGAGGTAGAAGTGCGCTTGACCAATTCATTCATGATGTCAATTCAACGTCAAGCATCACTTTTGGAGACAACTCGAAGGGAAAGGTACTAGGTTTTGGCAAGTTGGTGGTTTCCAAGGCCTTGTCCCTAGAGACCGTCATGCTTGTTGAAAACCTTGGTTATAACTTACTTTCTATAAAACATCTTGTGGATGCCGGTTACGATTCCTATTTCTCTAGAACTTGTGTGAAAGTCTTTAGGAGTGATAATCTCAAGTTGGTCCTTGTTGGATATGTGGAAGACAACCTCTATGTGGTCGACCTCTCGCAAGAGAGTCAATCTCTTCCTACATGTCTAATGGCCAAAGTTGACGAGGGATGGCTTTGGCATCGCCGCCTTGGCCATGTCAACATGAGAAATCTCAAACAACTCCTAAAGGGTGAACATATTGTTGGACTAACCGGTGTGTCTTTTGAGAAAGATCGGGTGTGTAGTGCTTGCATTTCAGGAAAACAACATGTGAGGAGTCATCCATCAATATCAAAGGTGGCCACGCCAAGACCCTTGGAACTTCTCCATTTGGATCTCTTCGGACCATCAACATATGATTCTCTTGGTGGAAGGAGATATGGTCTTGTCATTGTCGATGATTACTCAAGATACACTTGGGTATTCCTTCTCAAGTCAAAGGATGAGACCTACAAGCACTTCATGATCTTCGCCAAGCAAGCTCAACGCACCCATGGAGTGGAGATCAAGACCATTAGGACCGACAATGGCACCGAATTCAAGAACTATACCATGCAAGAGTTTGTTCAAGATGAGGGAATCAAGCATGGATTCTCGTCTCCTTATACTCCTCAACAAAATGGTGTTATTGAAAGGAAGAACCGGACTATCATTGAAATGGCAAGAACTATGTTGAGTGAGTACAAGTCACCCCACAACTTTTGGGGAGAAGCCATCGCCACCGCGGTTCACTACTCGAACCGGATTTTCCTCCGAGCTCCCTTTGACATGACTCTGTAGGAGATTCTCACAAAGAACAAGCCCAATGTCAACTACTTCCGGGTCTTTGGGTGCAAGTGCCTCGTCAAGAACAAGAAAGAAAAACTCAGTAAATTCGAATCTAGAACTTTCGAGGGCATCTTTGTTGGTTATGCGGAAAACTCTCACGCCTATAGATACTACAACAAAGCCAATGGTTGTGTTGAAGTATCTTGTGACGTGGAGCTTTTGGAAGATAATGGTCCCCAAGGGGGGCAAGTTGTTCCACATGTTGTAGGCGATGGAGGTTCCTCTCAAGTCATCAAGTTGATGGGAATTGGGCATATCTTGCCCACCGAGCATCACACTCATGATCAAGATGTTGATGGGGGAGAATCAAGTCCAACTCAAGAAGAGCCTAGCTCTACTCAAGTTGAACCATCAAGTGTACCTCACGACGAACAACTCTCGCAAACCGAAGAACAAGAACCAAGCCCTCAACCCGTTGAGCAAGACCAAGAAGACGTTCAAATTTCCCAAGGTCAAGGTCAATCTCAAGATGAGGTTAATGATCAAGGACCAACAAAGGATGAATTTGTTGATCATGAAGGAACTATCCGAAAGATCAAGTCCTCCTCTATTGCAAGTGGACTCCAAGTCAATAATATACTTGGAAGCATATCTAGAGGAATCGAGACCCACAACAAGAAGAAGCAACTCACTACCTTTTGTGGCCATCATGCTTTTGTGTCCAACTTCGAGCCTCTCAAGGTCCATGAAGCTCTAGAAGATCCGGATTGGGTCATCGCCATGCAAGAAGAACTCGAGTGCTTCACCCGCAACGAAGTTTGGTCTCTTGTGGAGAGACCTAAAGATCATCGCATCAATGTTATTGGGACCAAGTGGATTTTCAAGAACAAGCAAGATGAGAATGGAACCGTCACAAGGAACAAAGCAAGGTTAGTGGCGCAAGGGTATGCCCAAATAGAGGGTATTGACTATGAGGACACCTTTGCCCCTGTTGCTCGCCTTGAAGCTATTCGTCTCTTGCTTGCTTTTGCATCTTTTCATAACTTCAAGCTTTATCAAACGGATGTGAAGAGTGCTTTTCTTAATGGTCCCTTGAAAGAGGTTGCATATGTGGCTCAACCCCCGGGTTTCAAAAACACACGCTTTCCCAACCATGTGTATCTACTCCATAAGGCGCTCTATGGACTAAAGCAAGCTCCTCGTGCTTGGTATGAGCACCTTAGGGATTTCCTACTCATGGACGGGTTTAGCGTGGGTAAAGTCGATTCCACCCTTTTCACCAAACGGGTTAAAGGGGTGGCTTGTTTATTGTTCAAATTTATGTTGATGATATTATTTTTGGTGGAGCTAACGAATCTCATAACAAAGCTTTGCCGAGTTGATGACCCAGAAATTTAGGATGTCCATGATGGGGGAGTTGAAGTACTTCTTAGGCTTCATTGTGAAGTAACTTGCTCAAGGCAGCTTCATCTCCCAAGAGAAGTATGTGAAGGACATGCTTGCGAAATTTGAGATGACCAATGCCAACCCCATGAAGACACCCATGCCACTCAATGGGCAACTTGGCCTTGGAGAAGGTGAGAAGGATGTGGACCAAAAGGTATATCGCTCCATGATTGGCTCCTTGCTCTACCTTTGTGCTTCTAGGCCGGATATCATGTTACGTGTTGGAAAATGTGCTCGTTTTCAATCCGCTCCTAAGGAGTGCCACTTGATGGCAGTCAAACGGATTTTTAGGTACCTTGTTCTCACTCCTACTCTTGGGCTTTGGTATCCAAAGGGGTCTTTGAGCTTGTTGGCTATTCAGATTCCGATTGGGCCGGTGATAAGGTTGACCGGAAGTCGACCTCCGGTTGCCAGTCCGGTTCTCAACCGAGTACTCCGGTTGTGGATCCAATTGACCGGGCTGTGCACTGAATCTCCCTCGTGACAGTTTTTCTGCAGACTCGGTTTACGTCTCGGTTGACCGGGTTGTGCACCAAGCGGTCCGGTTTGTATCTCGGTTGAACCGAACTCAAACCGGGATCTGAAAAATCTTTTTCCTTCTTCTTCCCTAGACACCCCCTCTCCTCCACAAGTTACCCCTTCACTTTCCCCGACCCACCCTCTCTCCATTGCCGCCCCTCCCACCCCTACTCTCCTAGGTGTTTCCACCCCTAGGATTCATAGATCAGGCCACCATTTCTCGGAGAAGGACCTTTGGAGGCTCTCCACCGAAGGAATCTCTCCATCTCATGGTGGTTTGGGAGCTTTTTGCAATCTTCTTCCTCCAAGGGCTTTTGGGGCTTTCCTCCACGGGAAGCCATGTCCTCGGGTAATCCCTTGCTCCTCTCCCCTTTCCTTGTCAAATCCCCATGTTTTGCTACACATTTTGATGGATTTGCCAAGCTAGGGTTCCCTCTTTCTTTCTTGTATGCCAACCACGTCAAACCATGGCCTACCTCTCTTGGGAATTTTGTATTTGTGCAACTCTTAAGACATGGGTAGATCTTTTACATTGCATAGAACTGTTTTGGGGCTTCCCCGACCAACTCGGTTCCAGGCCCGGTTGGACCGGATCTTACGCCGGGCCGTTCGGTTCAGTTTCGGTTTTCTGGTGCTGATACCGGACAGTCTGGTTTCGGTCCGGTTGTCCGGCGCTGACACCGGACTGTCCGGTTTCGGTTCGGTTGTCCGGCGCTGACACCGGACTGTCCGGTTTTGGAGCTGGTCAGACTGGCCCTGGCACCGAATCTCTCTGCAATGTCCCTTTTCTACCATGCACTTGCCCAAATACAAGTTTTATTCCTCTGTTTTTGTTGATTGGCATGTGTACTTATCCTTGTGCTCCCAAACCTCTCTCTCTTTTTCACAGGTGCAGATGATGATGACTATGTGAGTGATGAGTATGTGCCAGAGGAAACCGGCAGGGGTAAGCGGGCTCATCGAGCCAGTCAGTCTATGCAGCATGAGGAAGAGGATAGCGCCCGTTCTGGTCGTTTCAAGAGCAAGGCCATCCGGGGCAAGAAACATGCCGTGCATGATGACGAAGAAGATGTACCTTCTCAAAACCTGAAGAATATGGAGATTGCTATGTATCGGACCCAAAGTTGTCAGAATCGTGATTCTGAATCGGATCGGAACCTCTATGGTAGGATCGTAGTCCGTAGGATCATATGTTTTAAAATCGTGAAATCGTAGATTCTACACAGTAGAATCGTAGAATCGATCCACTCAATTTGGGTCGTAAAGTCGTAAAATCGCATGGTAGAATCATGATTCTGACAACTATATTCGGACCCTCCGCAAGCAGAACCCCTATCGCTTCAAGTCTCACACTTACACTGGATCTGACAAGAAGTTTTGGACCGAGACTCAATCCTTGATGGGGGAACATATTTACACTCAGTTCAAGGTCACCTCCTGCGGTAACATTCTTGCTTTCAATGAGGACTGGTTCAACATGTATGCTGCCTTGGATTATCGCTTTGTTGATGATGCCTTGAAGAAAATGAATCTCTTTGACCTTGTGTGTGTCAAGGAGGACTACTATCCTGAGTATATTCGTCAGTTCTTCTACACAGTCTATTTTCATGATGATGTTAACCACACTATGTCGTGGATGACCGGCACGCGGCGTTTCCATGCCACCTTTGCAGATCTGGTTGAGGTTATGGGCTATTCTGCTAAGCCTGATGGTTTTTGCATTCATAGTGAGAAGATCAAGCCTGCTGACTGTCTGGCCTTCTGCTACCCGAAGGATACCGAGTCTGCTCCTCCATGCATCTCTGGCATGTACTTTTACTACCACACCTTGGCCAGCATCTTTCGTTAGTCGCTTGTTCCCCGTGTTGGAGATACTACTAACTGCCGTGGGTATTTTGCCAACCTCATGTATTATTGTCATCCTGACCGGTTGAGGAAGATTGATGGCTGTGATTTTGTGTACTTTGAGCTTTGCCAGGCTGCTTTGGACAGGATCACCCCCACCTTCTGTGTATATGTACAAAAGCTGCTCAACAGGGTTGTGCCTCCTGGTGTGATGGCTGGTGAGAATGTGGAACAAGAGCAGCTTACTCTTTCTCTTCGTGGTCAGTCTCCTGAGGTTCCTTCGATGAGGCCACCCGAGCAGCGCACCAAGGCTGTCCATGATCCTCAGCCTCACTTTTCTACTCGGTCGGGTTCTCGTCATCCTGTTGGAGAGACCTCCTCATCACGTCCCAGGCCCAAGGGTGGTGCTGCCACCTTCTTCAAGCGGCTGTTTCAGATGTGCCGCTCGTCCTATGATGTGAGCCACAAGGCTCTTGAGATGAGCCAAGAGACTCGGCGCAGGCATAATGAGTTTCTCGTGACCCAGCATGTCACTCCTCCTCCAGATGGTCCCGAGATGACTCTTGTTCCTTATGTCAACTATGAGATGCCGCCCCTTGATGATGATATGCTCTTCGGCTACTTCCCTAGTCATTTTTCTCCTGGTGGTACTAGTTCCTCCTTTGCTGCTCGTCATGGTTCTATTGATGATGATGATGACGAGGATGATGATGAAGAGGAGATTCATGAAGACGAAGATGCCTCCATTCACCCTCCGCCGCCTCCTATGTTCTTCTAGTTGGGTTTCGTTAGCTTCGTCCTCCTCCTCTTCCTTTTTGGTGTTTCGATGCCAATGGGGGAGAAGAGTAGAGTTTTGTTAGGTCTCTACGGGTTTCTGCCAGGGCTTTTCTGGGGTTCGCCGTTTGCACGATGCCATTTGCCTTATCCTTGATTCTTATGGCATTGTGCTTACCATTTGCTTTCGTGATTGGATCTATTTGCTTTACTTCCGTATGTTGGACAAACGTGTGCTATGTGTGTGAACCTTTGTTATGTCTATTGTGCTACGACTATGTGTACTTCATTCATCTGTCTAGCCTTGCATAGATATCCATGTTCTATATCTTGTCATGTTATGCTTGCTTCCATAAAGACATATGGGAAGCTCTCTATACTTTATTTAGGAGCACCTTGCATTCAAACGCAAATTCAACCAAGTGCACACTTTATGGGGGAGCTCACATATGTCTCTATGGAATTCCTTGGTATATTGCTCTTTATTATATCCTTGTGAACTCTAGATCGGTTTGTCATCGCCAACCAAAAAGGGGGAGATTGAAAGGGTAACTTACCATATATTGTTTTTGGTTGACAATGACACCGTAGTTAGTGCGGACTAATGCTACCTACCAGTGTCTTGAACAGGTCTTAGTCTGCCGGGATGCTGGAAGATCATTGAAGACCCCTCCATTTTGATAATGAAGAGAAGTGCCAGAGTTTTACCTTTTATATGTTTCTTGAGTATTTAGGAACACCGCACTATTAAGAGGGGTTATCTCGATGAGCTTGCTGGGGATGTTTTTCCAAGCCTTATACACATCCTTTACACCCACTTGTTCCATCACCAAAGAGAGAGAAGACAGAAATCTAAGTTTGATAACATCTCTGCCAAAATCGGTTCTTAGGCCGGTTGAACCGGTTCCTAGACCGGACGGTCCGGTACCAGTTCCGGTCAACCGAACCCAAACCGGGATTCTCGGTTTCATATACCGAATCTATCCGGGCTCACACACAGTGAGTATCCCGGTTTGGATTCCAGTTGACCGGGCTATACACCGGACGGTCCGGTACCAGTTCCGGTCAACCGAACCCAAACCGGGATTCTCGGTTTCGTATACTGAGTATCCGGGCTCACACACAGTGAGTATCCCGGTTTGGATTCCGGTTGACCGGGTTGTACACCGGGCGGTCCGGTGTGTGGTCCGGTCCAACCGAACTTAAAACCGAGTTTCGCAGGAAATGCTACAAACGGCTAGATTTCTCCCTTGAGTATAAATACCTCTTCTTCTAGCTTGAGGAGGTTAGGCATTCAGTTCATATCTCATACTTGGAGCTCTCTCTCTCTCTTACCATTGTTGAAACACAATTTCTTGAGGATCTCCCTTTCTACCCAATCAAACTCAAATCCCTTCGGTAGAAAGCAAGAGGAGGTCCCGATCTACGTTTCCACCAAGCCAAATTTCATTCCCCCTTGAGTTCATCGAGTTAGCTTGTTACTCTTGGGTTTGTGGGAAACCCTAGGCGGCTAGGGTCGCCCGGAGGCATTCGGCTTGTGATTTGCTCCGTGGAAAGTTTGTGAGGGTTTGGAGACTACCTTAAAAGTCTACCACGAGTAAGTGAGCTATTCCTTCGTGGGATAGGCTCGGAGAAGAAGGTGAGCCTTCATGGTATTGGGGAATCCTTCGTGGAACCTCACACCTCTCCAACATGACGTAGCCCCCTTCCCAAAGGTGGTGAACACGGGAATACATCTTCGTCTCCGCGTGCTTGGGTTATTCCTTAACCCCTCTCTTACTTGTGTTGTTTACTTTGTGATAGCCTTCGTGCTTGACGTATCTTGTTTCTTCATCTAGGTTTCCTCACCTAGTTTGCATTTAGGCACACTTATATTCCGCAAAGCCTAAAACTTGCAAAAGATTATAAAGAATTTGTTAGAAACCTATTCACCCCTCTAGGTAAACCATCTTACACTTTCAAACACACATGCAATGAACACTGGTGGATCCATAAGTGGTTTGTGGAAAGAACACACATGCAGTTGCCCTGGTGGATCCATATGTGGTTTGTGAAAAGAACACACATGCAATTACTCTAGTGCTAGTTTTAGTATAAGAACACACAAGCAATGACTCTAGTGGGTCCATATGTGGTTTGTGGAAAAAGAACACACATACAATGAACACTGGTGGATCTATATGTGGTTTGTGGAAAGAACACACATGCAATGCCATTGGTTAATCCATGTGTCGTTCGTGGAAAGAACACACATGCAATGACACTGGTGGATCCATATGTGGTTTGTTAAAAGAACACACATGCAATGACTCAAGTGCTGGTTTTAGGGTACGAACACACATGCAATGACTCTAGTGGGTCCATATGTGGTTTGTGAAAAGAACACCCATGCAATGTACACTGGTTGAACCATAGGTGGTTTGTGGAAAAGAACACACATGTATTTTAGTGTAAGAACACACATGCAATGAGTCTAGTCGGTCCATATGTGGTTTGTGAACAGAACACACATGCAATGACCACTGGTTGATCCATATGTGGTTTGTGTAAAAGAACACACATGCAATGAACATTGGTGGATCCATAAGTGGTTTTTGGAAAGAACACACATGAAGTGAACACTGGTGGATCCATATGTGGTTTGTGAAAAGAACACACATGCAATGACTCTAGTGCTGGTTTTAGTATAAGAACACACAAGCAATGACTCTAGTGGGTCCATATGTGGTTTGTGGAAAAGAACACACATGCAATGAACACTTGTGGATCCATATGTGGTTTGTGGAAGGAACACACATGCAATGCCATTGGTTAATCCATGTGTGGTTTGTGGAAAGAACACACATGCAATGACACTAGTGGATCCATATGTGGTTTGTCAAAAGAACACACATGCAATGACTCTAGTGCTAGTTTTAGTATAAGAACACACATGCAATGACTCTAGTGGGTCCATATGTGGTTTGTGAAAAGATAACACATGCAATAACCACTGGTTGTTCCATATGTGGTTTGTCGAAAAGAACACACATGCAATGAACACTAGTTGATCCATATGTGGTTTGTGGAAAGAACACACATGCTGTGAACATTGGTTGATCCATATGTGGTTTGTGAAAAAGAACACACATGCAATGACCACTGGTTGATCCATATGTGGTTTGTGGAAAGAACACACATGCAATGACACTGGTTGATCCATGTGTGGTTTTTGGAAAGAACAACCATGCAATGACTCTAGTGGGTCCATATGTGGGTCATGTCAGGAACACACATGCAATGCCATTTGTGGATCCATGTGTGGTTTGTGGAAAGAACATACATGCAATGACTCTAGTGGGTCCATATGTGGTTTGTGAAAAGAACACACATGCAATGACCATTGGTTGATCCATATGTGGTTTGTGGAAAAGAACACACATGCAATGAACACTGGTGGATCCATATGTGGTTTGTGGAAAGAATACACATGCAATGCCATTGGTTGATCCATATGTGGTTTGTGGAAAGAACACACATGCAATGACACTGGTTGATCCATGTGTGGTTTGTGGAAAGAACACACATGCAATGACTCCAGTGGGTCCATATGTGGTTCATGTCAGGAACACACATGCAATGCCATTGGTGGATCCATTTGTGGTTTGTGGGAAAAAAACACATGCAATGAACACTAGTGGATCCATATGTGGTTTGTGGAAAAGAACACACATGCAATGAACACTGGTGGATCCATAAGTCGTTTGTGGAAAGAACACACATGCAGTGAACATTGGTTGATCCATATGTGGTTTGTGGATAGAACACACATGCATTAACACTGGTTGATCCATGTGTGGTTTGTGGAAATAACACACATGCAATGACTCTAGTTGGTCCATATGTGGTTCATGTCAGGAACACACATGCAATGCCATTTGTGGATCCATGTGTGGTTTGTGGAAAGAACACACATGCAATGACTCTAGTGGGTCTATATGTGGTTTGTGAAAAGAACACACATGCAATGACCACTGGTTGATCCATATGTGGTTTGTGGAAAGAACACACATGCAATGACACTGGTTGATCCATGTGTAGTTTGTGGAAAGAACACACATGTAATGACTCTAGTGCTAGTTTTAGTATAAGAACATACATGCAATGACTCTAGTGGGTCCATATGTGGTTTGTGAAAATAACACACATGCAATGGCCACTAGTTGATCCATATGTGGTTTGTGGAAAATAACACACATGCAATGAACACAGGTGGATCCATATGTGGTTTGTGAAAATAACACACATGCAATGGCCACTAGTTGATCCATATGTGGTTTGTGGAAAAGAACACACATGCAATGAACACAGGTGGATCCATATGTGGTTTGTGGAAAAGAACACACATGCAATGAACACGGGTGGATCCATAAGAGGTTTGTGAAAAAAAACACATGAAGTGAACACTGGTGGATCCATATGTGGTTTGTGGAAAGAACACACATGCAATGACTCTAGTCCTGGTTTTAGTATAAGAACACACAAACAATGACTCTAGTGGGTCCATATGTGATTTTTGAAAAGAACACATATGCAATGCCACTAGGTTATCCATATGTGGTTTGTGGAAAGAACACACATGCAATGCCATTGGTTAATCCATGTGTGGTTTCTGGAAAGAACACACATGCAATGACTCTAATGGATCCATATGTGGTTTGTGGAAAACAACACACATGCAATGACCACTAGTTGATCCATATGTGGTTTGTGGAAAGTACACACGTGCAATGCCATTGGTTGATCCATGTGTGGTTTGTGGAAAGAACACACATGCAATGACTCTAATGGATCCATATGTGGTTTGTGGAAAATAACACACATGCAATGACCACTGGTTGATCCATGTGTGCTTTGTGGAAAGAACACACATGCAATGACACTGGTTGATCCATGTGTGGTTTTTGGAAAGAACACACATGCAATGACTCTAGTGGGTCCATATGTGGTTTGTGAAAAGAACACACATGCAATGACCACTGGTTGATCCATATGTGGTTTGTGGAAAGAACACACATGCAATGACACTGGTTGATCCATGTGTAGTTTGTGGAAAGAACACACATGCAATGACTCTAGTGCTAGTTTTAGTATAAGAACATACATGCAATGACCCTAGTAGGTCCATATGTGGTTTGTGAAAATAACACACATGCAATGACCACTAGTTGATCCATATGTGGTTTGTGGAAAAGAACACACATGCAATGAACACGGGTGGATCCATATGTGGTTTGTGGAAAAGAACACACATGCAATGAACACGGGTGGATCCATAAGAGGTATGTGAAAAGAACACACATGCAGTGAACACTGGTGGATACATATGCGGTTTGTGGAAAGAACACACATGGAATGACTCTAGTGCTGGTTTTAGTATAAGAACACACAAACAATGACTCTAGTGGGTCCATATGTTATTTTTGAAAAGAACACATATGCAATGCCACTAGGTTATCCATATGTGGTTTGTGGAAAGAACACACATGCAATGCCATTGGTTAATCCATGTGTGGTTTGTGGAAACAACACACATGCAATGACTCTAATGGATCCATATGTGGTTTGTGAAAAGAACACACATGCAATGACCACTAGTCGATCCATATGTGGTTTGTGGAAAGTACACACATGCAATGCCATTGGTTGATCCATGTGTGGTTTGTGGAAAGAACACACATGCAATGACTCTAATGGATCCATATGTGGTTTGTGGAAAATAACACACATGCAATGACCACTGGTTGATCCATGTGTGCTTTGTGGAAAGAACACACATGCAATGACACTGGTTGATCCATGTGTGGTTTGTGGAAAGAACACACATGCAATGACTCTAGTGGGTCCATATTTCACTATGAAAAGAACACACATGCAATGACCACAGGTTGATCCATATGTGGTTTGTGGAAAGAACACACATGCAATGACACTGGTTGATCCATGTGTGGTTTTGTTGGAAATATGCCCTAGAGACAAATAGAAGTAAGGACTATTATCATATTTCATATAGTTTATGATTAAGTTTTATATCATGTTATAACTGTATTGAGTGGAAACATCAATACACGTGTGATATACAAACAACCAGGGGTTCCTAGTGAAACTCTAGTCACTGGTTCATTGGTCAACGGATGATCATGTTTCCTGATCATGTGGCATTTATGCTAGTTGGAAATGAGGTCATCTCATTCAGAGAGTGAGATGATGAACCAATACCCAACCTAAACATCATGACCTGATCATGTCATGAAGTTCAAGTTACGATGATTAGAAATGGATCCTCGTAGACTGTTCCTTAGACCGTGTGGCTATATCAATCACTGTCTCCCGAGAGTGCTTAGATAGCATCAAACGCCATCTGGTAAAACAATGGTTATAAAGGTGTGTTCAGGTATTCAGAGGAAACCGTAGAGGAAATATATGTCAAGAGTGGGATTTGTCCGTCCATGTGACGGGAAATACTCAAGGGCCCACTCGGAGAAGTCATATCCAATAGCTGTGCAGCGTGTGATTGGATCATGGGGATATCACTTGTCGGAACGAGTTAAGTAGCGTTGTTCAGTAACGAGATTGAACACGACATGGTGATTTCATTGATCAGATCTCGGCAATGCAAGTATCAAATGACAAAGGGAATTAGACATGACTGTCCTGGTTCAAACGACGAAAGATCTTGGTGGAACGCACAGGGGTCACATGGCCATCCAGGTCCCTCTGTCAATCATTGGTGCGGGTGTGTCCCGACCATGTCTGGAGTGTTCCCGAACCATGGGGTATCACGCTTAAGGGCTTGATGATGCTTAGAGAGTGTTTATAGGATCGGTAGAATCGCCGAAGAAAAGAAGAGAGAAAACCAGAAGGGTTTCGGTAAGTCTGGAGGATGTCCGGAGTGGAGGTGGAAGGTGTTCCATAGCCACGGAGGTTGAATAATATGTGAATGAATGTTAAATATTGATTTAATCATTTATTCATAATTATTTAATAAAGAGAAAAATCAATATAATGGTCAAAGGCTTAATGGGCCGATTCCCGGTGGGGAGAGGACCCATTAGGGAAAGGCAAGAGGGGGAACGGGCCAAGGGGGTGGCCGGTGGCCCTATTGGGCCAGCCCCCCACATGGGGCCCATGAGGGGGTGTCTGGCGGCGCCTCCCCCACCCCTCCTCTCCTTTAGTCCCATCCCAGGACTTTGAGGGAGGGTGTACCGCCTCCTCCCCCTATATATAGTGGGGTATTTGGCCAACATAAATACACCAATAATCAATAAAGGTCTCCCCACTTTTGGGAGAACCTCCAATTGATATTTTCTCTCTCCCCCTCTCTCTCATGACCGTGGTCCCAAGTCTGGACTGCGCGAGCGAGAGACATCTTCACCGCGGAGCGCCGTCGCGCTACGGGATTCGGATCCGGGAGCTCTACTTCCGGAACTACTGCTGGATCGGGGAAGCGGGAGTCATCGTTAGGCACCGGACGTGTGTAACTCCCGCCGAGGTGTCGCACTTGAGGAACTCAAGTCGTTGGAGCCAGAAGGAGCGCAAGGACTTCATCACGACCTTGAGGTCGGCTTCGGCTCGTCTACATCAACCACGCTCTCCTAAGCATTGACAACGCTTTTCGTTCTTCAAGGTAAGTTCGTGAAAAGCCCCTCCCGTTACTGTATTACTAATAGATAGGTCCTGGCAGCTTCAGGGGTTCAGGGGCGTAGTGTAAATTTTATTGTTTTCATGCGCGAAACCCCTACAGTGGTATCAGAGCTAGATCTATGCGTAGTAATGCTAGTACGGGTAGAACACACGAGATGTAGCGTGTGGGCGTTGATCTTTTAGTTGTTACCCTCCCACGTATACTTGTGTATACCGCAGTAATGCTTGATGAAGCAGCCCCCAACCGACTTTACACGTTCATTCGCGAGACTGGTCGACGCTTGACATACGGCTTGTACCGTATAAAGTGGCTTAGGGGGGGTGTTTGTCTCTCTCGCATTAGTTGGTATGCCATTTGCAACGGAGGGCCCCGAAAGGGGTGTAGTAGAGACAACTACTTGATCAGCGTTGTGCTGAAAGTTCGTAGGTAAGAACGGTTCTTGTGCGAAATCCCATTCAGCCACGTAAAACATGAAAATATAAAGTAGAGGCGTCTAACTTTGTTTTGCAGGGGGGCATTGCTTTGTGATATGGTTGTGGCAAAGGTAAAGTAATTACCTTTTTTTACATAGTACTAGATAGTCACGGAGGTGATGGACTACCACACTGGAATGACACCGGTTCCCTGGTGTCTACGGCGCCGGAACCCTGGCGCCGGAACCCGGTGACGGCGAATGGGGATCACAACGTGAAGGACCATATCACATAGCATTTACATTCAATGTTATTATTTGTATGTCTTATTGTGTGCTAGTATTAGATACTCGACGGTAGCCTAATAAGATGATCCCTGTTAAAATTACCAACGATTGTGTTCCCCCTTAGTGTGCACCACCAAGAAAGTTCTTCGGTATGAGGCAGGCCGTGATGATCGGGTGTTAGACATATCTACGTTCACATACAGTGGGTGTAAGCCATGTTGCACAGTGAAAACACTAAGGTTGAGTTGGCGAGCCTAGGATGTACAGACATGGCCTCAGAACACGGATGGTCGAAAGATCGAGCACGAGTCGCATGAATGATGTGACCGACGTTTAGCGTCCACCCTTGAACGCACATTGATGGCCGTGATGATCGGGGGAGATGTGGCTGATAGGGGTCGTGTTATCACTAGGAACCCTCATTGGGGATAGGTGTTTCTGAGTGGAGTTATTATTAACTCATTTAATTATAAACTTAGTCTAAATTCCTCTTGCAATTATAAATGTAGATGGGACCTTTCGTGTTTACAATTGAATGGTTAGAAGGAGAGAAGCTCAGATTAGATGGATCGAACTTCTCCATTTGGGTTGCCAGTCTCCATATTCTCCTTAGCAAGAACGACGTGGTCGACTACATACTCGACGGGATGGATTTAGATCAGCCCACGGACCTTGAGACCCTAGAGGAGCGGAAAGACCGTTATCTCTGTCGTGAGATGGCCTCCTATATTTCAGTTGTGATGCGTTTCGGAATGGTGGACGAGTTGTGGCCTTTCGTGGGTGATGTCAACCCTCATTCGGTGATGCTACATCTTATGACACATTTTGTGGAGCAGACATGCATTTGGGAGCATGAGCTGATGGGAGACTTCCTCTCCATTAAGATGGAGGAGAACTCATCACTGGACGACCACTTGGAGCACATGCATGATGTGTACATGAGGCCTGCATACTTCCTGGACGTCTGGATTATGGGCTCTTTTGCAAACGCTGCTGTGCTGCGGTCGCTGCCACTAAGCTACCAAGCACAAGTCAGGACTTGCGTAATGAGGGGCGACGCGGAAACAATGGAGTTCCACCGGTTCATGACACATCTCAGGAATGTGTTAGTTGAACCAGATGTCGCTCAGGTCGTCAACGACAAAGGTATATATTTGATATACAGTGTTATAAATGTTATAATCTTGCAAACACATTGCAGTGTTAAGTATATCTGATACTTGTTCTGTTTTACTGAAAATAGGTCCTTCTGCATGAGAGGTGCTTGCTGGAGAGGAGGTGACGTTGCGTGTTGATGGCGAGCATGATGATGATGGCCAACGACACTCTCCCTCGACATTTATCATTTAGTTTGTGTTTTAGGATGATTATTGTAATCAAGAGATTGTGAACTTGTTTAGTGTGTCTCACACTTTGTGAGACGATTATTCATATGAGTTTGTAACAAATAGTTGTTCCACTTTTATGAATGATTTCTATTCATGTTCATATCTTATTTGATTATGTGTGAATTATCCTTGTTGTTTGAAACTAATTGATAATGTATGAACATTTGTAAAATATTAAAATGCCTTGTTTAAAATACCCAACTTAATGATATTTCATTAATGAATGAAACCATTGTTTGAATTCAAAGTTATGTGATAGTATGTGAAAGTCATTTGATTTCTTGTCACATATATATCATGCCTAAGTTCGACAAAATAACTTGAACACCGTGTATTACTTGAATACAAAGTGTTTAATGAATTGTTAAATAGAATACATTTTCGATGTATTGAGTTTTAACGAAAATGGTAATTATCATTATATGATTGTTTAAATGTGTAAAGTAGTTTACCAAAGGAAACATGAATATGAAACTATTTGATTTGATCAAAATGTTTCATCTACAAAGGGTATAAATATAAAAGAGAATCTAATTACTATGATTTGATCAATAGTAATGAAATTCAACTTTATAAGAATGACATAAAAGCAATTGTGAAATGCAAAGCATTCTGAAAAATCAAAATGCAAAGCATCACAATGTGATATTAGATATCAAATGGGTTGAATAGAAGGCACCAAATAAATCGTTGTAGTGTAGATGTAGAGACCATCAGTTAGAAATAGTTAGCACTCAATTAGAATGTAGCGAACCATTTGAATTCGTGAAAGTTTTGGGGTTATTCGATATAACCAAAACAATAGCGAATAAGTACTTGTAGAGTATTCATTGGAAACTTTGAATACGAAACCCATAGCTAAAACCAAAAGGAAAGCAAGATTCGTATTGCTTGGATTTTGGTGTGTTCTTGAGAAAGATCACTTCTAGTGATGTTTCTCAACTATGGAGCAAATGGAAATTAGTGTAAAACACGATGAGGATTCAAAATCCTGCATCAGAGTGTTGAGAAGCGCAACAGACAACGTTCTTGAACGATTCTCTGCACAGAAGGAAAGAATCAATGATATTGATCATTGTGCTTTCCCCACTAGTGTTTTCACTACATGAAGTAGGATTCAAAATGTAATCCATATCTTGTATGGAGACATTTGTGAATCATTTGTCATGATTCTTGGAATATGACATACCTACGAACTACAAAGGAAATAATGGTAAACTAGAATTATGAGAAATCCTAAAAGCAAAATTCCCTTGAGATTAGAAAGCAATTCGTTGCTGAATCTCACAAGTGAAAGGAGTTACTTGAATTTTCACAAATGACTGCAAAGCCATAGTGGAAAAGAGGGTGAATGACAAAAGCACAATTTGTCAAGCATTGGACAAATTCAAATGGATTTTATTCATGTGTGCTAAATGTCTAGTGGATTTAAAAACTAGTAAAGTACTAGTATCTCATAGTAAATCTCTAAGTTTTATATTTGATCAAAGGATTTTGAAATTGTTCAAAATAGTGAGTGGATATGCAATTTGCATAAAATTGAGTGGGAGCTATGAAAGTCTTCCTGAAACAATATGTGATTGACATATTTTAAGTGGGGGCAATATAAGACTCAAATTCAAATATGAAGGAACATATTTTGAGTGGGAGCTTATAGGAGTGATTCTTAAGGGTGTTAAGAATGAAAGCGCAAGTACTTATAAATAATGATTTATAAGGTGTAGAAGTTGATAATAGGTGT
Organism: Avena eriantha; assembly: GCA_910589775.1. Taxonomy (NCBI): domain Eukaryota; kingdom Viridiplantae; phylum Streptophyta; class Magnoliopsida; order Poales; family Poaceae; genus Avena; species Avena eriantha. The sequence continues at coordinate 63,526,739 of OU342745.1, read as the reverse complement.
ATTATGATATTATGTAGTATTCCTTAAGGGATTCTGAAAGGGGTTTCGGAATAGAAGTTAATTAAGGAACTGATCCTTAATAACTCAAATTAGGAATAGTATTAAGTTTAACATCGATGGTTGAAAGAAAGAATAGGATGATCATCATCCACTATGTTGAGACATAGGTTCTATCTTAGTAAACCATGATGATAACTTAACATAATATGTGATCCAAATAAGGAACGTTTGAAGGTGATTAAGTTCGAATCACAGAACATTGAGCTAAGGTTGTCCGCAGTGTCTGGTAGAGAACTGCAGACATATTTTCCAAATCCATAAAGGATAACACATCTTAAAGCATAAAGAGTTATGTTATAAGGGAATATGTTGGAAACTCATGTAGATACCAATTAAAGTCAAGTAGGAAGCGAGGTGAACAAAACATCAAAAGTTGCAGAAAGTGCACTAGTGTTTTGATGAATACATTTATAATAATAAGGGTACCATCTAAAGTGTTGTATAATGTTATGGCGGGGCTAGTTCGCTTTTAACATAGAATGATGTGTCCCAGGGCACAGTGCCCATGATAAAGCCCTCGAGGTTGATCTAACATCACTGTAGGCTCCTGGAATCAGGCCTCGCTCTGCTGCCATAGCGACGATGCATACACAAAGATGCTATCATGTGATGATAAAGTATTAATGTCAATCCAGGTGGCATTAGTAAGTTGCAAAGGATTTGGGACTGTAAGTACAGACCCAAGACTCAACCTCTTCCATGAGCAAGCATGTTCAGAGTACCGGTAATATGGTGCCAATGATTGAGAACAAAATGCAGCTAGTGTATTTGTACTCTAGTGCAACTCAGAGACTGTTGGAAATATGCCCTAGAGACAAATAGTAGTAAGGACTATTATCATATTTCATATAGTTTATGATTAAGTTTTATATCATGTTATAACTGTATTGAGTGGAAACATCAATACACGTGTGATATACAAACAACCAGGGGTTCCCAGTGAAACTCTAGTCACTGGTTCATTGGTCAACGGATGATCATGTTTCCTGATCATGTGGCATTAATGCCAGTTGGAAATGAGGTCATCTCATTCAGAGAATGAGATGATGAACCAATACCCAACCTAAACATCGTGACCTGATCATGTCATGAAGTTCAAGTTACGATGATTAGAAATGGATCCTTGTAGACTATTCCTTAGACTGTGAGGCTATATCAATCACTGTCTCCCGAGAGTGCTTAGATAGCATCAAACGCCATCTGGTAAAACAGTGCTTATAAAGGTGTGTTCAGGTATTCGGAGGAAACCGTAGAGGCAATATATGTCAAGAGCGGGATTTGTCTGTCCATGTGACGGGAAGATACTTAAGGGCCCACTCGGAGAAGTTATATCCAATAGCTACGCAGCGTGTGATTGGATCACGGTGATATCACTTGTCAGAACGAGTTAAGTAGCGTTGTTCAGTAACGAGATTCAACACGACCTGGTGATGTCATTGATCAGATCTCGAGCAATGCAAGTATCGAATTACAAAGGGAATAAGACACGACTGTCCCGGTTCAAACGACGAAAGATCTTCGTGGAACGCACATGGGTCACATGGCCATCCAGGTCCCTCTATCGATCATTGGTGCGAGAGTGTCCCGACCATGTCTGGAGTGTTCTCGAACCGTGGGGTATCACGCTTAAGGGCTTGATGATGCTTAGAGAGTGTTTATAGGATCGGTAGAATCGCCGAAGAAAAGAAGAGAGAAAACCAGAAGGGTTTCGGTAAGTCCTGAGGATGTCCGGAGTGGAGGTGGAAGGTGTTCCATAGCCATGGAGGTTGAATAATATATGAATGAATGTTAAATATTGATTTAATCATTTATTCATAATTATTTAATAAAGAGAAAAATCAATTTAATGGTCAAAGGCTTAATGGGCCAATTCCCGGAGGGGAGAGGGCCCATTAGGGAAAGGCAAGAGGGGGAAGGGGCCAAGGGGGTGGCCGGTGGCCCTATTGGGCCAGCCCCCCACGTGGGGCCCATGAGGGGGTGTCTGGCGGCGCCTCCCCCACCCCTCCTCTCCTTTAGTCCCATCCCAGGACTTTGAGGGAGGGTGTACCGCCTCCTCCCCCTATATATAGTGGGGTATTTGGCCAAGATAAATACACCAATAATCAATAAAGATCTCCCCACTTTTGGGAGAACCTCCAATTGATATTTTCTCTCTCCCCTCTCTCTCTCGTGACCGTGGTCCCAAGTCTGGACTGCACGAGCGAGAGACATCTTCACCGCGGAGCGCCTCGCGCTGCGGGATTCGGATCTGGGAGCTCTACTTCCGCAACTGCTGCTGGCTCGGGGAAGCGGGAGTCATCATCAGGCACCGAACGTGTGTAACTCCCCGCGAGGTGTAGCACTTGAGGCACTCAAGTCGTTGGAGCCAGAAGGAGCACAAGGACTTCATCACGACCTTGAGGTCGGCTTCGGCTCGTCTACATCAACCACGCTCTCCTAAGCGTTGACAACGCTTTTCGGTCTTCGAGGGTAAGTTCGCGAAAAGCCCCTCCCGTTACTGTATTACTAATAGATAGGTCCTGGCAGCTTCAGGGGTTCAGGGGCGTAGTGTAAATTTTATTGTTTTCATGCGTGGAACCCCTACAGGTTTGTGGAAAGAACACACATGCAATGACCCTAGTGCTAGTTTTAGTATAAGAACACACATGCAATGACTCTTGTGGATCCATATGTGGTTTGTGAAAAGAACACACATGCAATGACCACTGGTTGATCCATATGTGGTTTGTGGAAAAGAACACACATGCAATGAACACTAGTGGATC